>JAHZMZ010000777.1:0-16076 GCA_027743805.1 Lepidocyrtoides sp. E14
AGATAGTTAATGGTCAAGTAGTGTTCTTATTAGTTTGTAGAAGTAGTAGCACTTGTTTGGTTGATGATGATATATATTATATTCTTATGAATGAGTTAACTGACAGTGTATTGGGAAAAAAATGTAAGCTTATCTTGTCGATACCCATTTGACAATTAAGTGCATTTAGTTGATGAGAAAGCTATAAATATTTTTAGGGTAATTTTGAAGTTAGTGAATCTCTACGGGGTTTATTCAGTGTGCAATGAAATGACTGAGCACATGGCTTTGTCTAATAGTTATTGTAAATTTTATTTTGATTTAGGAATGCATTGTCAACTTTAATGATTGTATGACATGGTTATTGCGGAAAGGGTAAAAAAATTTTTTGTCATGTTCACGGAGAATATTGAAATTGAAGATTGTGCGATTGTAAACATTTGAGAGTGAATTCCTGCGAAAAATATGCTCACGAAATATTAGTGTGCGTGCGCGGAAACTGTTTTATGAAACTAGCATTTAGTACATAGTGGTTTATAGTGTAGTGTCATTTGTGTTGTAGTATGTGGAGAAAGCAATCTTTTATTCAGTGGCAGTTTACTAAAATGTTACTACTACCGACATAGTGACAATGCGTCAACAAGCCATTTATGTTTTTGCAGGTTAGTTTTTTTACTAAAACTTATTTTAGTTTTGTAGTGAGTTTAGTGTGTAGTTGAGTGGTAATGCAAAAAAAAAATGTCCTTGTCACGTGACATTGAAGTAAAATAATGCTGATTGATAAGTTATCAGTGATGATAACCAAATACTTCCGTTACACTAAATATATTTACATTTAAAAAAAGCAAAAGATGATGATAGAGGAAAATAATTTAGATTTGGGTGAAGCCCCATCTTGCTCAATTATAGCACGTTCTACAGATAGAGATGAAATAATAATCACCTAGTTTTGTGCAAATACTTACCTAATAAACTTACAAGACAAATTAATTAGTTTGAATGAAAGAAATAAATATGCATGTCTATACAACATTACTACTACCTATATCCACATTCCACATAATAATTAATCAGCATGTTGAATAATGTACGTGGAAAATATTTATTTCGTAAAAAAAAAAATAAAACAACTCACGCGGGCAAGTTATGTCATGTCCTGTGTTTCCTATCATGAGCACTGAAAAAAATGACGTGCTATGTAATAACATCATTCGTGCGATTGCCACAGAAGAATATTATTACAGTTTAATTTAAGTAATGGATACTACTGCGGAATGGTCAAAAATAATATCTTGGATTTTTTTTATACCGACAGAGCACACACTGCATACATATTTTATGTATCTTTTCAATTTATTATTGGACATGCACGCATATGTGTATTCGCGTTTATCATTTTTAATAATTAATGCTACTACTACTACTACTAACAGTAGCCTACTTTTGTATTATGAAGATAATGATAATGTATCTACAATGTAGTGTGAATGCATGTGGAATTGTGCTGTCCGCTCTGCTCCAGATTCTCTGTTGACATGATTTAAATGACATTTTATTACTATAAACAAAACCATCATCATTACCAAAGAGTTAGAATGGATGGATATATTGTATCATTGAATGAATTAGAATCTTCCGTCCTTCGGCTTTACTTCATTTTTAATCAGCAGTGAATGCAACCATTTTAAAAATACAGAAGTAAGAAGAGTATGTGCTGCAGAGTCATGAAACATGACCTAAATGAACATGAAACGGGTCAAAATTAGTTGCTTTGTTAAAGTACTCAAATAATTCTTAGATGAAATAATAGATACATCAATGATTGATTATTTTAGTTTAGTATTTTTTTTCAAATTAATTGTAGTTTGTCCATTTTCACTATCACTTTTCCAGGAAATGATATTTGCATAAAATAAAATTGAGCTGTTTTTGAAAGACGATGTACCTATAAGACTTTTTATCCAGACAAAAAATCATCTTCAACTTGCATATTTGAGACAGGAAGCAACCATCGTCGTATTAAAATAAGACCTACACGCGAATTTTTAAGTCAAGATCAACTTTTATGCATATAAAATCTACACGTATAAAATGCTGTGTAAATCAATGTGCTTATTTAACTATCTTATTTTTAGTAATGAATTGCTCCTTGGTTTTGCTCTAACTGCGACATTTATAATACATACATTTCCATTCTCCTTTCTGTTTATTGCTGTTTTATTAGCTAGAGACAGAGTGCAAACTATATATGTCCATGCACGTACTTACAATTAATTACGCCAAGCCAATGAAATGCTCTCTGGTCGCGTATCTAGTAGGATTGCATATAATACTCATGTTGCGTAACATATCATTTGTAATTGTTTGTCGGAACACACATATGAAATCAGTTCATTTTTTGCACTATTTGCTATCCATCATTGGATGAAGAAGATGATGCTATTGCCTATCTTGGCTTGTTGAATAATAAAAAATTATATATAAAAAACTGTGTAGTTTCGTGTCGAAACCTTAATAATGTTGTATATTACTTTCAGTTGAATGAGGCCACGTGATAAGTAAAAATATTAGGGTGTATGATAAGTTTCAAGAAAGTTCCAGAATTCCAGAGCAGTTTTTTTGGGTGTCTGGAAAAGGATGGAAGAAAGATATCTGGAAACAAAGTGAGTGAGTGAAGTGAAAGGTAGGATAGAAGTTGAGTAAATTCAAACGAGTGTTTTGCATAGTAGACTGGAGACCGTATAAAGCGTATAAAATGGTCATTAAAGCAGTTCGGCATATCTTTCTCAGTCAGCTCAACTAACAAGTTTTTTTGCGAATAATCTGCGCTGTGAAAATTTGTCCTTGGTTCATTTCCTCATATAATACTTACATTCAAATGCATGCCATTATGGTGGACATATCGTTTCCGCTGTTGCTGTTACACGACTTTATTTCCCATTCTCTCATTTTCCCCGTTCAATACTCGGTAGGTTGTACCGATATTTGAGATATGGTATGACCGTTTGAGCTGGATGGTCGATGATTAACTAACACCTATTGTGTTCGGGAAAAGATTTTCAATAATATCCTGTGTGGTGTGCATAATGCATTTACAACAAGGCAGACGTCAATCACAAGAAATGTATAAAGTAGACCGGAAATAGCATGTACTGAGAATATTGAGATGTATTATTTATTGAATGCTATTTGCAAAAATTATCCTCCAATTTTGCGATATCATACTGAGTGCTAACAACTCTGGGCTTCTTCCTTAATTTATTAGTCACGGCTGAGAAGATCTAACAAAAATTTATTTTCAAGATTTTATTTTGAACAAAATTGTACACACTTTAAATACAAGTACCTTTTTAAATAATGCTCATGCTGTGATTGTAGCCCATAAATCCATATTATAATATTTTATTTTAAAAAAATAAGGTTATTCGTGGGATTCAGTTTTGGATGACGCGTAACTACACAGTTGGTTCAATAGCACTTTTGTTTTGTTATACTCCTACTACTCCCAGTACTTTTTTGTATTCTCTTTTGAAAACCGTGCTTCTCTTCTTCACACAACTCTGCTAATTTTTTATTAATAAAAAAATGAACTACTCCCAGTACTTTTTTGTATTCTCTTTTGAAAACCGTGCTTCTCTTCTTCACACAACTCTGCTAATTTTTTATTAATAAAAAAATTTGTAATTTTGCGGTATAATATATGACGAGAATAGCATGTATTTAATTTCTTAAACGACTGTAACATGGAAGTTCAGTGACCATCATATTATAGTAAGTTGTAAAATCCCACACCAAAAAATAGTCATCAAAATAATAATGTTTTCATACCGAACCTACATATAACATACCTAGATAGCTTGTTTGTGGTTTTTGGAATGTAGAGTCCATTTATAAACGAAAAGTATCTTTGTGGTAAAAATACGCTCACTGGAACTATATAAATTTGCGTTTTATTTTGTACAATAAAATACAACGTAGAGTAATGTGGTGCGGCCACAGTTTCCTATTTAACCGTATAAGCGATTACTATACAGCACAGCTAGTGAGCTTCCCTAATTATCCTGCAAAAGAATGCCAGTACACGACTCGGTACATATTATCTGGCATGTGTTTTTCTCTTGCTAATCCTGCTACATGTCTTAATGACTCTCTTTACTAGATAATAGTTTTACTAATTTCTGCTTTACAAGTTTGTGCACATGCGTTTTCCAGCGGTAACTGGCTTCTTTTGCTAACTTCAAGGGAACGAATAAAAGTGAATGAAAATTGGTGTTGATTATGTTCAAAGTTAAGAGATAACTGCTAAAAGTACGTGATAATCATAAGAAGCATTAAAGAAACGCACATGCTACCAAATATTTGCATAATTTTGTTGCGTTTTTACACGGAGAGACTTGTAGAGATGTCTAAAATAAGTAAATAAATACGAGATAAATATTATGTATGTACTTTGTCAACGCTGATGAATGTCACGTTAGCACGTAGTTGCACATGGCATGCTGCTACTGATTGAATGTTATCACTTTTTTTCTCTGCAGCAAACAAAACTCTATTAGTACATTGACCTGGTAAACATTCGTAAAAAATAAGATTAAATTCCTAATGTTTAGACAGTAAATCCATAATGATAACTCGCAGTTCAATTCAGTAATTCATGCTTAAGTTAATCAGACGCATTCAGTTTTTATGCGACGGTGACATTAGAGCTTGTAAGCTTGGTGTTGCTAATTCTTGTATTTATGCATTTACATTCTTGAGAAATGATTAAATTTTTTAGTACAGATAGAGTGTTGGAAATGCTTGAAAACATGAGATTAATTACATGACTTGTTATTGATATTTTTAAATAGATGGAGAAGAGTCAACATGATTTACACAAGCAAAACTGTCACACCAAGCGATCTTCAAGGAACAACTGAAAGAGTGATAAAAATGCAGTTTTTATGACAGACTATAAAATTGTATATTTTTATGGCTGTGAACAAACACTAATTAGCACCACCGGTTTGAATCGGTCATTGTAAATTTGTGACATTGAAACCAATGAATGTGATGCAATGTTTGTGAGATGCGATATTCGTATACGCTGTTTGTGTTGTGACTAGTATTTTTTCTAAAAACTGTATTCTATTCCACGGAAAAATGTGGACTAGTTGTATTCTTCAAAGTTTTATTATGTTCACGGAATAATCTCAAAGTACTGAATTTGTACCAATGGTGCCTGTACAGGATCTGCAAATATTTTCTTTCATTTTATTTTTTTCTTTTACTCCGTTTTTAAATATTGCACAAGCAGCAACTAATCTTAAGTGGCCATCATGCCAGGTAAAGAGTCAGATTCAGCAAGAAATGGTACAGGAGGCAGTGGAAATTCAAAAAGTGTGTCGGAAGCGGAAGTAGCTGCTTTCGAGTGGGATTCTTCGCGAGACTCGCCTCAGGTAAATAAAAATGGCTATTGAAACGTTTTGGTCTGTCAAAGCAAAAAAAAATATTTAAAAAAATTTGTTAATTTGCTTTTATTCTAAATTTTTTTTATAAAACAGGACTGGAATCGAACTGATCGAGGTGACAGCATGAGATCCGGCAGCGGTCGAAGTTTAGCCAGCCTTGGCAGCAAAGGCGACACAAACTCTGTCTCAGAGTCAACGTCTGGAGCTGTTGAAGTTGGAAAAGAAGTGAAAGAGAAAAAGGACAAGTCCTCATGGGTAAAAACAATTGGAATGAGAACGCTTCGTTTACGAAAGAACAAAGATCCTGAGAAATCCCAATCTCGACTATCCATCTCCACTGCTCTCGGGTCACTGGAAAGACCGGGTAAAAGTAAAAACAAAAAGGACAAGAAAGGCAGTAAAGGGGATGAAAATCAACAACAAAATTCCACTATTGGCTCGTCATCGTCATCATCTAAACTCGGAGTAGCCCTTAAATCAGGAGAGCAACTGAAGGACAGTGATAGCATTTTATCTGGCGCCTCCTCCAAAAACGGCTCTGTCACTAGGGAAGTTGTAGCCGGGAGCACTTCCACAGCCACAGCTGGAGACAATGCAGGTACGCTAGTTTTACTCCATACTCTCATCTAACCAATATAGGGATTTCATTCTTACGTTTCTCCAGAGATACCTCACTTCAACTCAAGTGAGGAGTCCAAACGTCCACCTCTAAAAAGTAAGCAAGGCTGAGGCAAGATGTCTTCATCAGCTCAAAACCGTGCTTACTCAACCTAAACCATTTTATGCATCATCTAAAGTAGTTTGCCAAAAAAAAACAGTTTAATGCTCAGAATACAACACTTGGAGAAGAGGATAGTACAGTATGGCAACCATACCATTTCAGCTTTCACCGGCATTAAACTCCAAAACTGTTCATCCAAATAGCCTCACTCTTTGTTTGTTGTTATCCTAATATCATAATGCACAAAGTGTAAGCAAAAAAAAAGTTGGAACGATTTTGCTCTCTCTCTCTTTCTCTCTCATTAGCAAAAGGATGAAGCTCTCACTCTCTCTCTCTCTCTTTTCCTGTATTGATTTGTTCTGCGCCTGTCTATTCATACACTTTCACTGCACTGTGTGTGTATGCATGTATGTACTTATGTGTGAGTGTAATAGCCTGTTAGCCAGCACAGTTGAGCAACTATAGCAAACATTTTTTTTTTGCTAAAAAATTTAATTTTCCTACCCACACCATCCTACCTCCTCTACCTAAAATGCCACTTTATTAGCTCATAAAGCGAGGATAATGTTGTGGTAATTGGGTTGATGCGTTTGGAATTTTAATTAACAGCAGCACTAGCGCCACTAGACAAAAGTACCTCATCCTTTTCGTGTAAAGATGTACTGAACGAGAGAAAGCTTTAGAAGTAATTTCTACTTTCCCTATGAACATGGTATGCCTAATAATAATCCCAATTTCTATTCTCTTTTTTTCTCCTCTTTCCTTCCTCCTCCTCAACCACCGCTATGGCCACTCTGCCTATTTTTTTTCTTTATTTTCTCAAGTCAGAAAAAAAGAAATGAATCAATTCACAACTTTCTCGGCTTATTTCGGCGTTTTTTGTTGTTGTGCGAGCAGTATGTTTTTAGTATTTACAATCATATGCATGCAACCAACCAAACAAGTAAGCTGGGATTCCCATTCCACTTTTTTTATTTAAAAAAATTCTTCCTTGCTTGCACGGATCTTTGTTTGTTGTTGTTCTTTTTTTGTGTGAAAGAGAGAAAAATGAAAATATCAGCAGCAGCGGTGGTATCTCCCATCCCATAATTTTTTTCACCCTTCCTTAAAATTTCCAGTGAAATGCTACCCGGAAAAGTGTGGAGAGTAGTATCCAACCAAGCACATGTTAAGCCATTACATGATTAAGTTATTGATCAATACAAAGTGTGTATAGGATCTTGATTTTCTGGTACTATGAAAATAAGCCATTGCTCTACTAGTGTTGTATGTATTATAATATTAAGCATGTAATGTAATAATATGAAGAAAATTGAAAGCATATTTTGTAGTACTGCTCTGCTTTTGCCAAGTCACTCTCACTTTATTACATTTTATACATAAACAGGTTTAACAAGGGAACTAGGGATGTTCATGGTGGTGATGGTGGTGGTGAAAAGAATGATTATCATTTGAGGTAGAGCTATGCTGGTTTTGTTGGAGGAGCTGAGTGAGAACATTACATGGGTGCATATTGCATATAATCTACTCTCCACGTACATTCTACCTACCTACCTTACCTCCGTAACCAAACCAAGTTGTAGAAAGCCTTTCCAATTTTTTTTTTTTTTTCTTTTTTTCCCTTGTGCCAATATCATGCGTGCATCATCGTCTCCCTTCCTTCGTGTTAGAACGCCATTAAATGTGTGGCTGGCAACCCTCTCTGCGGCACTGCGTTGCAAGAAAAAGAGAAAAAAAGTAAATAAGCCAAGCAAAATGCCATGTACATTTTACACTTATAGTTTTATGTGTATATACTACTCAAATGTCCTTTTCACCAGAGTACCCACTGACGTTACAAATGGGGAAAGTTTTTCTCTTCTCTCTCTCTGAAAATAATACACTTGCATATAATATGGAATAATAATATCCCATCTACCAAAAAAAAATTTTCATATTTACCGTTACGTAATGCAACGCGCTTTCCATGTTACTATTCCCCTGTTTTCTTTCTCTTTCTCCATTATATTTCCTGCTGCTGCTGGCTGATGCTGCCAATGAATTTTCCTCGTTTTTTTACATGGAAGCATTTTACCAATGTTTTAAGCTTGTCCTTTTGTATAAAAACAGTGGTAGGTATATATAAGTATGTACTACTAGTCAGCAGTAAAAAGGGAGAAAGGATTGTCAACATTTTCTCTTCAGAGAAAAAAAAAATTGTATACAGAGTATTTCACAGCATGCCATTACACACGTAAAATGTGCCATTATAGTATGCATTATGCATCTAAAGAAAAACTAAGTGAAAGAGAAAAATGTTTTATGGATTGAGAAACATTTTGTAAGTCATTTGAACTTATGTGAATGCCATTATACTACTACACTTACACGAACAAGATATTAGGATCGAGGTAGAGAAAAGAATGAAAGGAGAGAAGAGAAAAGATGCAAATATATTCGGAATGTAGTTTAATACACAAAAAAAACTACTGACTGAGCAGAACGAGTGCTGTTTCAATAAAGTAAAAAAATATGAGAAAGTGAACAAGAAAGGTCTTTATTTTTGTGTGTGTGTGTGTGTGCTTTTACCTGCTTCTCGATTCTAAGCAATTGTGCTTTTCTATTACAACAAGCATGTAGATTATAAATGTTAATTGTGTATATAAACAGTACACATACTGAAGTAGGTAGGGACAAAAAAAGGAGTAGTGAAAGTCTATTTTGTACAATAATATTTTCTCTTTTCATGATATTAAATATGTGGCATATTAGAAGAAATGGAAAATGTAAAGCTGGTGGAAAAAAATCATTTTTTTGACGAAACAAAAGTTATCATAGAAAAGAAACCTGTTTAATGCAGTTTTAATTACCACCACGCAAGTATTTTGTTTTTTTTTCTCTCTTTTTTCTTTTGTGCTAATTTTTTTGAAGAAAGAAAGAAGAAAATAAAAGTTCATTTTGTGTGGTGCATTGTGCTTATCAATAATTTATTTTACTACGATACATGTAATTTGGTCAAGTGGTCACCAACTAACCAAGCACCATACCACTACGTACGTGCTTCACTTCATAACTTCCACTAGAGTTCTACCAGTAGCAGCAGCAGTAGGATAATAATAATAAATAATGTTTCATTATTATGTATGTCGTTATTGATCGCATACCATTATGCATTTTTTACGATGTTCTTTTTCGTCATCACCACCACTGTTTTTTATTTCAATTTTGAGCAATGGCTGGTTTTCAAGCTGGGCTGTTAACATCAATAATAATAATGAGCCACTACAAAAGTAGATAATACTTACACGTTTGTGTGTCAGTCAACAAATGGGTTATTCATTGTGGTGGTACGCTGAGAATTGGCCAAAATTGTAAGTAAATTTTTATGTCTCGTTCAAAAGGACTTCAAAAAGTTTGGCAATGTTTGGCTTCATTTTCAAGAAAGAAAATGAATGACAGTGAGGTGTGCACTGCATTGACTGAAAAGTGAACAATAGGGGAGATGTAAAATGAATAGAATATTTGAAAAAAAAGTGTGAAAATGTCAAGTGTTTAAAGTGAAAAGAAAAGTTGGTCGGGTGAAAAAAAATATATTGTCGCATTTTATTGTATAATAAATTGTTTGAATGCCGGTTTTCAAGTGTAAAGAAAGTTAAGTTTTAAGAAAGGATGCTGCCAATGCAAACTTTGAGGAGGAGGGCAAGCCCCTTGAAGTGTAAATGTACTAATGCCAAAACTAAAATAAATTAGTTATTCAATTATTCTCCATTTTAGAGCTATTCATATTTTTATTTTTTTTGTATGGATTCATTTGAAGGATTTTATTATGACGCTGACTTGTTTGCATTTCTAGATAAGCAAGATCCAGCTAGATTCCTGGGAGAAGGGCTCCTCTTTAAAGGGAAACTTATTGGGGTGTTGGAGGTGAGTGGACCAAGAGGAGATAGAATATGTCAGGAGGCATTGTCGGAATTGAAAATGGCTGTGAAGGCGGCTGGAGAGCATAAACAAAAAATTACCATCCATATTGCCCTGGACGGGTTGAGAATTCGAGATGAAAAGACAGGGGTAAGTTAATCTATCTAGATTTTTTTTAAAGTAAAGTTTCTTGTAGAAATTGAATGTAAATATTTTAAATTAGTATATTATTTTGAAATTGTTAGGTCATACATATATTCCTTTGTTTGTAAAAATTTTCCCTTTCTAGTAATAATTAAGTAATTAATAGTTTAGCAATTTTGGCACTGATAAATCTTATTATCAATCAATTAAATTTTATTCAAACAGCAGCATATTATGTAAAAAATGAAAAACGAAACATGTTTTATCACAGTAACAATTAGAAATCGAATGTAACATCTTCTATTTTTTTAAATCAAAATATAATCATAACAAATATCAATTTTTTTGTGTATCATTGATATGCAGCAAAAGTTTTTGGCAACGAGAGCGGCTGAAACGGCACCTACCGCAAAGGTTAAAAAAACTACTACTACATACATACAACAAAGCTTGTTTTAATGATAACACCAGATAAATTGCTTTAATAGCTTTTAATAAAAAAATAAACGTGGTAAAAAATGAAATTGAAAAGTGCTTGTTCGCTTTCCTTGTTTTTAGGAAATTGCAATGTTTTTTTGGTGCGCTGTGTGTAATTTACTAGCATAATAAAATGTTTTTCTTCTTTTGATGCCTTTCTCAAGTTGTTAAAAATGAGATTATTTTTGAAAAAAAATATTGTTGTTATCATGTTTTCAGACTGAGCCTAAATTCTCAATCGCTGAGACTTACATTGAAGGAGCTGGTGCAGTTGGAGGCGCNGCATAATAAAATGTTTTTCTTCTTTTGATGCCTTTCTCAAGTTGTTAAAAATGAGATTATTTTTGAAAAAAAATATTGTTGTTATCATGTTTTCAGACTGAGCCTAAATTCTCAATCGCTGAGACTTACATTGAAGGAGCTGGTGCAGTTGGAGGCGCATCTTCACTACTATCCGACATGAACAATCCCTCAGCACCAGCAGAAGTGGACCTCCTGAACTTGGAAGTTGAACTGAACAGTCTTCAGGAGGGATTAGACAATATTCATACCAATCTAGTTGATTCCGTGCCATTTAGGGGTAGCACCGCATCCATATCCAGTGACCCGATGAACCCCATGCCGAAATTATCTACTGGTAGTATGGCTTCCGCATCAAATGCTAGTAATCCTACTCCAGTGTCTAACTCTGCAATGGGGGATCCTTTCGGTGACTCATTTGATCCCTTTGACCATTCAGCAGCAGCAGCAAGCTCTACTCCAACTGCCTTTTCTGTTTCTGGTGGAGGTGGTAGTAGATTTAACTTGAAATCTGGTCTTAGTGGTGAACCATCGCCTTTGTCATTGGCAGCTTCCCAACAACCTCCTCCACCTTACTCTAGTTCAACTACTCCACTAGCATTCACGACAGATCCGTTTGCACAAATTGACCCATTTCCAGGGCCTAAATATCATGGAGACGGAGATTTTTTCAACTCTGACCCATTCGATAGCCCATCTGGTCAGTTTTCTTTTGCCTATCCCAATGACACCTCTGGGACGAAAATGGTCAGTGTGGTTGAACGAATCGAGGAGAGTGTGCATGAAACGCCTCCAAGCAGCAATAAGTTTTCTAGTGAAATTGACAGGGACAGTAGTATAACCACTACTCCTGGACCTGGGAGATCAGCCGCATATAAGGACAGGCACAGTGATGGCTGGGTAGCTTCTTTTGAGGACGTAAGTAAACTTCTTCTTTTTTTATAAACCATGATACAGAAAATTTTCTAAAATAATAGTGGATTGGAATCTTTTTTTATTTTTTAGAACTTTGTACCTGAATCTGAATTCAATGGCCAAGCCGATGATCCGTCAAAAGTAGATTTAGACATTTTCACTGAACTTGATCCTCTAGGCACTGGCCGAATCAGACCGTTTGTTGATAGAAAAGACTTTTTCCAGCATCTCAAGAATCCACCAAAGAAAATTCTAAAAGATCTTGGTGCGTCAGAAAACTTGACGCCTCACTCCTCTTCATCCTCTCTTGTCGTCGAAAGCAATGTAGTCAATACTTCCATGACGGGATTAAGTGCACATGGTAGTGAAGCTACGCCCCCTAAACTGCAGCTTATTACGGATACTTCCGCCCCCATTCCAAACTCATTTTCTACTAATTTTACATCATCACAAGTCAACGATGCCATTGAACCATTGCCTTTGAAGACACCTCCAACATCAGCATCTTCCCGATCGTCGAGTTTGCGAATGCGTCTACACTCGGAAAACTCTAGATCTGAATCACCACCAAACTATAGTCCACCACCTCCACCTCACACGACAATGCACAATTTTTCATCTACATCCTCCATCGGTTCTACTGGAGGAGGAGGAGGAGGAGGACCTGCAGCTGCGACCAATTCGGAGTATATGAGCACTACATCAAACCAGTTACCATTTTTGCCGCCTCCTAGTAGTATTCTTGGAACTCCGCCCAGTTCCCGTTTTGCAAATAAAAAGTCACCTCAACTTCTCAAGCAAATGACAATCGCTGGTTCAACAGCAAACACTGCTACATCTAGTCCAAAAACCTTGCCTAGACCGACCTCTTCAGGTGGCGCGCGTGAGAGGAGACTCACTACCGATTCT
Organism: Lepidocyrtoides sp. E14; assembly: GCA_027743805.1. Taxonomy (NCBI): domain Eukaryota; kingdom Metazoa; phylum Arthropoda; class Collembola; order Entomobryomorpha; family Entomobryidae; genus Lepidocyrtoides; species Lepidocyrtoides sp. E14. The sequence continues at coordinate 12,793 of JAHZMZ010000777.1, forward strand.
CAAAGTAGCGCTGCTACTGACGAAATTCCCAATTTAACTCCTCCTCCGCGTCCTCCTCATAGTCACACCTCTAACACCCTTGGGAAAACAGTGTCGCTCAGCACTGCAGTACCTAGACCTTCCTCGGGTTCCGAGAGACTGCGCAATTTGTCAGGAATGTCTTCTTTGAGTGGAGTAAGCATAGCTTCATCTGGAATGGCTCCTCCAGAACCACCTCCTCGTCCCCTCCAAACGACTACAATCTCAAACAGCTTGGCTCAACAAATGTCTCCCTCGCTAGTGTCTCCTCCCCCGCCATTACCTCCCAAAAAGCAAGCATTTGGCTCCATGCATTCTAGTCCTCTTAGCTTATTCCAAGCCAAGCAAGCTCCACTCAGTGACTTTGGGAAAGGTGCTGTCACGCAAAAGGGTAGTGGAACAAATGAGTCGTCCAACGATCTTCCTTTGCCGTTGCCTTCGAGAAAACCTCAGTTTGCATCATCAAACAGTGGTCATCACACTAGTGTTGGAGGACGTTACTCTGTGCCATTACCTTCAATGTCTCCTTCTACACACCGACGAAAAGAATCTTTTGGAGATGCTGAGTCAACCAGTAAGCCAACTTCCTCAGGAGGAGTGAGTAGTAGGAATCCACCTGTGGTTAAATTGACAATGGAACAAGCCTTAAATCAAGTCGCATCAATGAGCTTAGGGGATCTCGCGGGCAAGTTGGAGCTTCCAGTAGAGAAATTATCTTCATTAACAATCCAACAATTGGCAGAAAAGCTAACATTGATGGATTTTGAGCAGAAAATGGAACAAAAAGAAAGGGATTTGTCCCGTTACGGCAGCACCTCGCAAATTCAACGCGAGTCTCCCTCAATTATTGCAAGTGCTGCTGGTGGTGGCACTAACAGTAGCAGCAATTTCAAATTAGGTTTTGAGGATGACTTCTCCACAGCATCTGCTCCACCTGACCTTGGGGAGCGCAGTAGAAGCCACCATCACCATCATCATCAAAGTAGCAAAAAGGAGGAATACGATAAATACGCAGTTTTCAGAGAGCTCAGCGTAGAAGACGCCAGTGGCTTTAGCATTATTGGTAATCTTGGCAGTGTTGGTAGTCTAAAAGCGTCAAACTTTTCAGTAAATTCAGAGGATGAAGATTTGTCCCGAACAATGGACAAAACGCTGACAAATAAAGATTCCAGTAGTGAAAGAACTATACAAGCAGATGACGGTACTGGTGAAAGCACGAATAAAAATAAAGACGCCAGTTTTGCAATCACGTTAGCAAACACAATGGATGATATAACGGACACCAATCTGTCCGATGACGATGGAAAGTTTCCTTTTGATGATGATGAAGATATGAGTCCCTCATCAAATTTTAACACAAAGCCAAACGAGTGGGCAACATTTGAGTCCAACTTTGATGATCAGTTTGCAACAGCGTCTTTGGTGAAAGCAGTAGATCCTGATGATGGAAATGATGCAAGTCCCTGGGACTCTGAAGACGGAGGAGATAACTCACAAAAAAGTCCTCCGGCTGCTGCTGCTGCCGCTGCTTCCGTAACTCCAGCATCTATGCCGCCTCCAGTTACAGTTTCTGAACAAAAGCAGCAGCCGATAGGGGCACCAGCAGCAGACAAATTTGATTTTGAACCGTTCCAAAAACCATCGCAGCCTTCAGTCACTAATTACTCTCTAACGGAGAATCCTACTACTAATAATCCACCTGTACCTCCAGTTCCTGCTAGAAGACCAAGTCGAGAAAATGGAGGTTTAGTGCAGCAAACCGCAGGTTCTCAACCACTTTCACCAGATTTGCTTCGTTCTCCCGTGAGTCAATTTCAGCGGCAAAGTTCTGGTTCTTCCAAACACAGTGGGAAAAGTATTGAGGAGCCTTCAATTGGCGGGGGAGGAGGTCGAGTATCTGATTACTCGGAATCCGGAGGAAGAGCGCGTCGTAGACGAAGCAGCGTTAACGATGAAGACGTTGGCCGCTATGAACGAGATAGAGAAAGGGATACGTACAGCAGTAGCCGCAGAAGAAGAGACAGAGATCGAGACAATTACGGACGGTCAGATTCCAGAGATAGCTACTCGTCAATTTCAAGGGGAAAGTATAGAGATGGCAGAGTCGAGTCAGAGGAAGAATATGTGCCTTCAAAAAGTTCGACGACCGGAAGAAGAAGAGGAAATAGTAATATTAGACCTAGTTCTTCAAAACGTTCATCAGAGAGAGAGGGCGAGCCAGAGGATGATCGTGAGGAGGAGGAAGATACACGCTCGTACGCTTCGTACCATTCAAATTACTCTGGTACTGGACATAGAAAACACCGACGTTATCCTCCAAAGTACCACCACCCTCACTACCCAGCCGGACATAGAAAACGGGACAGAGACCGTGCGGAAAGGTCTGTGGGACAGGCAGCTGGTTCAGGTCATTCAAGTTTATCTCCCGAAAGATATTCCCATCATGAAAGTGATTTTGATGACTCGTATGATGAGGAAAATGGGGGACCTCGCAAAAAGGAATATTACACAAGTGCTAGAGAGCGAGAGTACGCTGAAAGACATTATCACAGGAGCAGACCTAGCAGTGGTGCAGGCTTGTATCAAGGTGGCAAGAGATATAGCCGTGAGAGCCCAAGACATCCGGATGCATACTATCAACGTGACCGATATTACAGCAGAGGGGAAAGGGGCAGAAGGAAATATGACGATGAGTACGATGACGGGAGGGAGTACTCTGAGTATTCTGGTGAGGAGGAACACTATCACGGAAGTCGGCATGGTGGTGGGCATAGGAGAAGGCATAGGGGACGAGAGGAGTATTATAGAGACAAGGAGCAACCTCGGCATCGTCCTTATTACACAAACTCTCCTTCTTGGGATAGTGAATCAGGTCCTGAAGCTGCCGGTGAAAAGTCAGATAAAGGACCTCGTCCATCATCTGCCAAGTATGGAGGCAACGAACAGCATGGAGGTATCTCAAGGTCCAGTCCACCTCACGGATCATCATCAAGCCGTCCAAACAGTGGAAGGCGAGAATCTGGCTCCGGTGGTGGTGGGAAACAGCATTATTCATCACAAGACCCACCGCCACATTTGAGTGGAAATGGGCACCCGAAACGCGGTAACGGTTCGTCTGGAAAAATGAGAGAATATCGGTTTGACGATGACTTTGACAATGGGGAAACTTTCTCTGAAAAGGTGGAAATTGGAGGAAAAGCTAGTGGTGAAAACAGTAGAGCTGATGATGGTGGTGGTGGTGGTGATAGAGACTCGATAAATTTAGG
>JAHZMZ010000778.1:0-21550 GCA_027743805.1 Lepidocyrtoides sp. E14
ACTTAACTTTAAAATATGACATGAGCTTGTTGAAAGAGTAAAAAAATGGATCAAGTTGAAAATAAACCATTCCAGGGGTTAAAACAAATGGCATGGCAGCCAAAATGATTGTTAACGCCTCTATTACCAAAGCCATATTTCTCCAATACGAAGCAGAATGGAAATTGAAATTTGTGTTGAAAAACCGGCCATGTCGAAGTTTCACTAAAGAAAATGAAAAAAGTGCATTACATGCAAATTTTTAAGTAGATGCTTAAGCAAAGTTAATTTTTCTTGTTTGTTTACTTACCAATGCTAGTTTTCAAATTTTGAAGCAAATTAAAACTGGATATGATTTCGTTGAACTGTATAATGATGACAGTGGAAAGGGCAGCTGCAAGCAAGCCCATTGCCCCAAGACAACATGACATTAAGATTTGTGATGGCTTGACATCATTGTCAAGTGCGTTAGTTACCACTAGAACACACGACCCTACCCCAATAATTCCCGTCACAATTAAAATATTGAAGATCCATGGTTTGGAAAAGCCACAACCGTGTTTTGCATAGGACTGATTTACTCCGAAGTGCCCGTTGTTACAATTGTACTCTAAAATTATCGGGGAAATTTTCTGGTATGTTTTAAAAACGGCATTGTAAAATTGGAACGCTTGACAAAAGGCGTGTCTGCTATGTGATGCCATCTTCGCTTATGATTTTATACAAACTCATCAACAATTACGATAAGGCTACTAAGGGCAAACAATTTCAGTTTTTGTTAATAAAAACTTGTATTTTGTATTGAACAAATTTGGACAAGTTGTATAGAAAATTGAATTTAATTTGTTGGTAAAATATTTTACAATACTGGCATCTTCTACTTGGCAAATAAACTTGATTTTTTCAGCATTTATTGCTTAATGATATGCTGTCCATATTAATGACCGATCTTAACCGAAAGATGATTTGATCATCTATGAAGTAAATACTATAGAAAGTAAGCGGGAATAAGACTACACTTATGGTTAGCTTAGCTGCTAAATTAAAAAAGTCAAGTAGTCGACCAACATACCAATTTTGGTCTACTTCAGATGAAGTGTGTTAACTTATTTACAGGGAACCTTTGCAAAAAGTAGTGAAAATATTAATAAACAACATGCAAATAAACAACTTTGTGTGCCTTTGAAAAAAGAGTGCTCCATGTATGTTCTAATTGAAAAATGTAAGGCTCAAATAAGAGCCTATTTTTACGTATTTAAATCATCAATATTTATAGTGAGACTAAACATTTTGAAGAAAATAATTTTAAATTGATATTGCATTGTTATTAAATTTAAAAATAATTCGATACTACCAACAATAGGACCGATTCATTAATTGGTTTCTGCGACAGGGAGTTCTCCGTGAAAGTTACAAGAACTCGGACATTTCGACAGGTATATAAGTGACTATAGACGTAGACTACTTGTAACTCAACAGTCAAAGCAGGTGTATACCTAAGTATTGACTTGATGTATGCTGGTATGCTCGTTTTAAAAAAATAATGAAAAGTATAAATTTATTTTGGAGATATTTTGGATTGTATTACGTACATACTATGTGTATAGCCATAGCCAAGGGAGAAAAAGCCAAAGGAAAGGGTAAAAGCAATCAAAATTTAAAACCACCAACTAGGCAACTATGGATGAATGGCACAGAACACAGTGATTTGGTACAACGAGTTGGATTAATGACGTCACTAAAATGATACGTCATGATAAAATGGTTATTCTTTTGCCATATTATAAATAGTTCTATAGTAACGTAAGACAGTATTTACATTCATCTATCATTCCGTAAAAAAATTGCAGTCAATGGAACAGTTCAGATTGCAACCAAAAATTTCAGAAGATGGGAAAGAACAATTTGTGAGATGAAACAAGAGAAAGAAACAAATCCCCAACGCCACGTTAGAAAAGCAACTAGATAATGGACGTAATGCAAGCAAACATAACCTACTCCATTCATTCAGCCATTAGGCTCCCGAAAAAAAATGTATCAGGATAAAATAGTATTAATGGTGAAGCTTAATACTGAAACGTAACGGAAAAAAATATTTTTATATACTGCATTACATGCAGTGTAGCTACGGTATTACCAACAATGCTATTTTAAATGTACCTTCTTACCTTCCTATGTTATGTGAAATTATCGAATAGGCTTGAATTGTTCATTGTTCACATAAGTGGAATACTAAACTACACAGTAAAACTGCATAGACATCGATAATAGCTCTGTGCTAAAATGGTAAAAGTAATACTCACAAGTGAAAAATTGAGGAAATGCTGCACGGAGACAAATCGTAAAGGAAATTTTCATTGGAAATGGCGAAATTAAAGCTAACGCAGCTTGCTCTCTTTTAAATCCATGCATGCATGCAAACATTGAAGCCATGCTTGCAAATATTAAATTTTTTTAATCTTACCTTCACCTTGGTTAAAATCATCAAAAATCTTTAATCGATTTTGCAATTTAAAGTAAAAATAACAAAGTCGATGAAAGTTGCATTATTCATCGCTTGCATATATTTAGTCAAAGCTTCTAAAAGCAATAAAGTTTGATTGCATGTTTGCACTTTTTCACAACATTAGTTTCTACTAAATAATGCTCCTAAAATTAGAATTAAAATATTTAAAGCCTTGTACTTTTTTCGAAGCAGGGACCCTTATTACCAACCGTCTTCATTTCTCAATATCATTCTTCNNTGTTACCAAGCAATTTACAAAAATTTAAATGGGAAAAATACATGGGAAACTTAACGAAGAATGATAATGAGAAATGAAGACGGTTGGTAATAAAGGCCCCAGGATACCATAACTTCTGCAAGGATATCAAAAAAATACATGAAAAAGCGATGGAGATTTTGTACGGGTTACTTTTACCGTGCAGTCTTTATTAATTATTTATTCCAAATCTTAACATTTTTACCAGTTGATTTTCATCCAGTACTTTAGGGTGGTGCGGTGAGGGTTCCTTTCCTTTATGTTTGTAGAACCATTGAGTTAAATGTATTTTGTATTCTTGACTTTTACTCACTTATGTTTCACTGAACTCCGATATTTTCACAAAACGCATAAATCATTTATGATCTTTGTAAAATATCGTTTTGTAGTTCGCCGCCACCATTATAGTTCTTAGTTCTTACAGTACCGTTTTGAAAAGCAAAATTGCGTTACAAGTATACATTGTAATATAAGCATAATAGCTTCTTCTCGTAGCGTTATTAAGCACTGCAACATTCCCAGCACGATATGATATCGGTTTCATCATCTTTAAAATTCGTCTCATCATTGGTCTCGAAAATATAATTTTCTCCTTTTGAAAACGACTCCATTGTCGAGGCCACTGATATCGAACCGTTTCGCAGCTATTTTCATGCAGGTTCGTTGACATTGAGACCAATTTGCTAGTCGTGTATTCGACAACCGCTGTCATTGGACAAAATGCCAGGTACGCCGGCAGCGGAAATATTTTCCATCCCATTAAGCTAAAGCAGTTGCACAACACATTTAAAATGAAACCCCCTCCCATAAGATTGGCTATGAAAGGTTTTAGAAACCAGTCACCAAATTGCAGTATTAACCCAAGTTGAATATAATCTTGAAATGTTGCATGGCAAACAGGTTTGGAACGAATGATTGTAAGTAATTTTATATAAATTTTTTGATGTATAAGCAACAAGGACATGTGAAACGTATTAGATCTACAGCTTTCGTAGCAGCATGTTATATAAATTAAAAAACGGAAAACGTCACCAGAAAGTGAAACTATTGATTTGTAATTATTCCCAACATGTAAAATCTGAAGTAGCTCATCAACCAACAAATATAAAGGATCAATTTTTACAAATGCAGCCAATAAAGGCAACGAAAGTGTCAAGAAGAAACTGTATATCACATTTGCTGACACCATGACACCAATCAAATCTGCGGTTGGATCCAATTTTGTAATTTTTTCTATTTCCAAATTGTACAAAGCAATGTGACTTCTAAATGAGTATGGTGTAACGGAGAGACCGATTTCTGGGTCAAGACGTTTTTCAGTTTCTGTAAGCGCGTTAATGTATAAAACAAGCTTGTCACCAAATAATCTCCCGGGTATTATAGCGCTGAGTGTCAGACCAGAAAACATTAGCATAACAACAGAAATCAGCACAATTATTCCACTATGCACTTGTGAGTTGAAAGTGTACATGAGAATGTATGCAATATATACCAGGCTTGTGAGAATCATTAGAGTCAGTCCAAAATCAAAGGGAATTAATTTTTTGCGATTGGTCGTTGACAGCCATTTGTTCGAAGAAGAATCAAATGCGTAGATGTATGGGTACCAGCGATTATTTGTTAATTTATCATGAAGAGCAATAGCTCTCCAGAAAAGTGGTGTTGACATTATTATAACTTTCTGTCAGTTTTGATTTGATAATTTGCAGCTCGAGCAAGATTGTGTTGTGACAGGTATGACGTCCACGATGACCGTTTAACACAGGAACAATCTAAGTATAAATTATCCCTTAGTGTTTATTTTTTAAAGTTTGGCATGTAAGTTTAACAACTTAACTTTTTAGAACCGTTATAAACTCAACAGTTGAATTTAGTTTTTGTTGGAATAGTTCCTCTGAGCACCTATGCTTTTATTGTGTTTGACGGTTCCAAAGAGTGTTACTTCAAAGAGTTCCAAACTTCCTTATAAAAACTTTAAACTCACTTGACTTTACACTTTTCATCTGATAACTGCATGAGTTTGATAACTCTTTGCGAAGACAGTTTCTCCAAGCTTAGGATGAAATGTGTGTGGCGTTTTGTACAAGGAACGACTTTATCATTCATTATTTACTCACGTTGGTACAAGAAAATTTTTTTTATCGAACTATATAATAAAAGACAAATTTCGGTTTTGCCCAACATTCAACGCCAAACTCAGTTGCATAGAATATTGATTTCGTATAAATCAATTTATCTTGCCAGTAGTTATTTTTATACGTTAGTTTTTTCATTAATAGCCACGTGGCTAAATAATCCCTAAAATGTAGGTAAGCTGTATGTAGTAAGACTTACAGTTTTACCCCCTAAAATTTTCATTAAAAGCTTCAATATCTCTCCCAGAATGTCTTTTGTCTGAAGTCTGAACATATCAATGAACAGCATGATGGGGATACTCAGAAAAAATAACACTGTAGAATTGGAATTGTCTCAAAATTGTGTCAAATTGAAGATTTCTGAATATTGTCTTGTGTATTGAATATTTGTGAATCTGTTAATAAGAACAAGAACAGTTTAACAGACTAAAAAGAATACCTATTTTAGAAAAGTCACTGAATTTTTGCTTTCAATTACAGTATGTACTTAAATACCTTAATGGACATTATGTATTATCGGTTTCTTCATTACCATTTCGTTTTCCAAGTGTGTCAGTTTTGAGGTAAGTGATGATTTTTTTAGGGTAACTGAATGAACCGTCCATTTAAAACTTGACGTTTTAAATTTAATTTCAAAATTGAAAAAAAAAACAATTTTCTTCGATAACTTTTCCAAAATATAAAAAAATATTTTTTTCTCCATCAACTTTCAATTTAAAAACTTGAACATAGTATTTCATTGGGAATGTGCGTACAATGTTGTGCATCAACGTAACGTCAACGTAATCTGATTTCTATGAATGCATAATTTAACTAAACTGTATGTATTAATTAGTGCTTCTACAATGTATATTTACATGTCATTGCTTTTTTAAAATATGTATATATTTTATAATAAACCAACTAAATTAACATCAGGACATATAATTGTTTTAAATTCCACCTATTAATGATAGCTTTCAAAGTGGTTAGGTCCTATTATCATGCATTTAAATCTCAAAACCAATCAAACACTTTTTAGATGCTAACTGATTTGTCATTGTTGTACATAAAAAGCTAAAAGACCTTTCACAGCCATTGTAAATCTATCAGACATCAGACACGGGCTGAACATCTTTACCATCATCACATATAGCCATTGAACAAGATACATGATTTCGTTACAACATTTTACATGTCAATTTCACTGTTTTCTACTCTCCAAAACTCTAGTTGGGGCAATTCGAATCCATACACCATCAACCATTATTGCCCGAAGTAGTTTTTGAAAAATAATTTGGTGTGAAATATTTGTTTTAAAATCGATACGTAAATGCAGTTAAACATTAGGGAAGCTTGTTTTGTATTAATTGTAGCCCATTTTATATTAAGTAATATCTTAAGCCTTAAAAAACTTAAGCTTTTTATTGTAGAAAATACTAAGAAATGCAGACCTATTCACGGGAGAGATTATTATCCCACTGTACATCAATTGCATCATATTTATTCATCAGGCTGTTCGATGAATAAAATCTCATGAATTGACATCTGATAGGTTGACAAATTACACGATTTTTATCATTTCCACAGAACAGTAATGGCTGAGCAAATAAATGAACAATCATTTAGTTGTGAAATTAGAGTGACTCAACAATATTGCTTGAATTTTTTAATTCTTCCAAAATCCATTTCCTGAAAATAAAATGGAGGTCTCTTATCAATCCAAATGATTCGACGCATTTAATATTTGTTATGATGACGACATTATATTATAATTCCGTTTCAAGTTTCCTCACAGTATATCACGGATATATCTGAAATGTCAATCAAAGTAACCCAGTACTGTTTAATACAACTCATTTAGCAAAGGATTGGAAATATTCCGCACAAAATGATTTAATCGTAAATGACAAACAACCAGAATCTGACGTTCCATGGTCATTACATACCTCTAAGCTCAACTGTTTACTTTACCAGCCTACGTTTGCTTGTTCATGTCATAATTCATGTTAAGTTGTAAATATTTTTCACACTGCAAAATAAATTTAAAGGGTTCGGTCAAGTTGTCAATATTTGCTCACTGTTACTATTATCGCATCCATGATGATGATGCATGATTAGCTTTTTAATCCAATTTTTAGCTTTCTGCATAACGACTGATAAATGGAGTGCTAATTTAACTATCGTGTAGAAACGCTCATATTTAATCAATGCTACATAACAGTGTCAGTAAAACTAAAACAATATTTGGGAGTTTTACCTGAATGTTGTTTATATATTTGTTAGTAGTAACAGAGTCTGTGTCTGTCAAAAATGGACAAAATTATCAATCAATTGGCATATTGTGACTGATAAAAATCTTAGAAGTGACAATCACACACACTAACCTTCACATAAATACTTACGCACATACGCAAATGCGTTGAACATTGGACGATAAGGATGTTACCAGTCTCACCACAAGTAGCAGTTTATGTAAAACGATTTTTCTGGACTTTCAAGGAAATATTTGGTGTGAAATTTGTAAAAAAACTGCTTGGAAATAAGGATTTGGCTGAAATAAGAATCATAGCATGTTCTGCATTAAAGATTTTGAACAGTGTCATTGGAATGGTAGCCTTGGTTATTGTTGTAGTGGGCACTGTGTGCAAAACGAAGGTCATGAATTTGGATTTTGTGAGGCAACGGCAACATCAACTGCACCATCGGTATATTTTCTGCATTGACTAAAAATTCATTATTAATTAATAATTTCACGTGCTGCTAACAATGAGAATATTATGCTAAACAGTTAATACAATATTGCATAGTGTTTGACCTCTGGATCAACGTGTAAGCCGGACGGATCACTTGGAGTGTGTTGTAGCTTGAATTGCTTCACTAGATCCCCCGGAGAACTTGGAACATGCATTGGTACCGATCCACCAACCAACGTTACAGAAAAGTGCCTGGCAGACGGAAAAGATTGTAAATTAGATGGCTCGCTGGGATTTTGCTGTGGCTCATTTTGCAAAGTTATCGCCCCACATATAATTGGAGTATGTGAAACAACTAGGACGACATCAAAAACGGACTTTGAAAATTTAAACAGCAGTAAAAATTATGACATGGATAATTTACACATCAGTGAGTCTGGTTGCTGCGCTTGTGGTGGTCATTGGTTTTATATGGCTCTACAGGAGACAAAGAAAGGTTACACAAACAAAATAAATTTTCGTTTGTAGTTAAATATTTTTTGTGAAAAAAGGAAATACAGTTTAGGTATTCGTAATTAGTGGGGCACATTTTCACATTAGCATATATTGTATTTATGTGTTTGTAGCTGGAAACAGGTTTTTACTACAAAGACGCAAAAAGATTTTTTTCTGGTGATTCCGAATTATTTTACACTGACGGCTATGCTCACGAAAATACCGATAACATTCCGTACAACAAAGAGCTGGAAATAAGTGAATCAGATTTTACTGTTGGTTAGTTAGTCATGCTTTTTATGATTTGTTTACATAATCATGATATTTTACGCATTTGTCATTTCGCAATTATGTATCATAGTCATTAAGATTAAAATGCGTTGTTGATATTTTTTCAGATTGGGAGAGTCCATTGGGTGAAGGGTGCTATGGTGTGGTATTAAAAGGAAAACTTAAAAAGAACGTGGACATTGCTGTTAAAACAGTGCGGAATAATCATATTAACGAGACGTATCTGCGAGCATTGCTCTCTGAAATCAAAATATTGCAATATGTTGGAAAATGTGAAAACATTGTAAGTATGGTTGGATGTCACACTGCTCAGCTTCAAAATGGTTGGTTTTGAATAAAATTAACTGTTAGTGCTAAAACTTGAGATAAGAAAAAAACAATATAAATATTATTGCAATTATTTATAATTTTGTAGGAAAGGCTTTCTTACTTCTTGAGTACTGTCCCGTGGGAAGCCTGGAAAAATATCTACAAGCATGCAAACATGACTTTTTAAGGAAGCAGTCTATGTATGAATCATACCTTCATCAAACGTCGTAATTTTGACGCTCATGATTTCTGATGATTTTTAATTTTCAAGTCTAACTTTTAATGTATAACGTGTATGAATTTAGTTCATCTTTGGCACTCTCTGAGGGTTATTACTCCCAACTTTCGGAGTCAGACTTTCAAGAAGATTTGACCATGTATGACTTAATGATGTGGTCTCTGCAAATTACCAAAGCAATGATATACCTAAAAGACAAAAAGGTGGAATAAAAATGGTTTTAAAAAGAAAATTTTGCTTTACAACTACTGTGTTAATTCATGCTCATATAAATAGCGTAACCTTTTTTCGGGACATTAAGGTTATTCACGCTGACATCGCAAGCCGAAACGTACTTTTGTTACGAAAAGACTGCGTTAAACTAACAGATTTTGGACTTTCTCGTAGGCTTTACGAGTACACTAATTATATTAAGAAGAATCAGGTAAAAAGAAGTACAAGTTTTGTTTACGTGGTATATGCGATGAACCTTGGGTAATGTATGTATTTCAAACTTTTACCTTCGCTCATTCAGGAACCGCTTCCTTGGAGATGGATGGCTTTGGAATCGCTGCAGAACCTTACATTTTCTCATCAGTCTGACGTGTGGTCGTTGGGTATTACAATCTGGGAAATTTACTCGTTAGGAGACCTTCCTTATGGACCAATAACCTGGAGTCCAGATTTTACATCTTACCTAGAGAATAACTTACGACCAATGAAGCCTCCAAGAACTCCCGCCGCTGTGTAAGTTTTGTGCAGACGAGCTAACATGAAAAGCATTGTATTTAATAGTAATGTCTACTTCCAAACCAGTTTAACAAGAGCATACTACAATGTTTAAGGTAAACTATTTATGTCTTTTTTAGATACCAAATCATGCTGGATTGTTGGAAATTAATTCCAGAAGAAAGACTCACGTTCAATCAAGTACATGCTCGGCTTAGTGAACTTCAATTTCAAACGGAGTTTGGTTAAATAGCATATAAAAAAAGAATGCTATGCACTTCAAAGTTAGTCTCATTTCATTTTAATGCATATTATTTCTCATTACTCGCATTCACTTCTTAAAAAACAGCAAAATAAGTAAAATATTCCTTTGTGTACAATTAGTTACAAAAATAAATTCATAGCTATCTTATTTTGTACTGCAGTGCAAATTCATGAAACCGTGACAAGTAAAGCTCTTAAAAGCCATGCTGACATTTTAATTTTTCTCCCAAAAAATCAGAAATGCATCACCTTGGTGGAAGGTCACTCCATTGGTATGCTATAGTATTAAGCACTGTAATAATTGGAAATGGACATGACATTGAAATGTGTTAGCCTTCTATTCTAGCAGCAAAAACCGCAAACTCGAAAAATGCTAGCGGAAGTTGTTGTTTGTTGATTATTTTGCTAGAACCATAACCGTGTAGCCAAGCCAAATTCCATACTTTTTACATACAATTAAAACAATGCTTTTTCAATTTGTATGTTGTGTCTCCTGAAAAAAAGGGCTTCTGGCAATAGTGGCAATGAACTTAATGACTGTACTTGTGTTTCCTCCTGTACATGACGTGCCATCATAATAAGTCAAACACTAATGACCTTGTTACTACAATTAATCCATTCAACTGTCATTAAAAAATTACTTCAAATGAAATGAGTTTAACTAAAGGCTCAAAAGTCTGGTAGTTATAAATAACGGAGCAACTTAATGTATTTATTCATTATGCATGTCTGTCTGGAGGAAATTAACGATAATTGTCTACAAAGACAATTTTTGGTCAATGACAGCCAGAAACCTATCCATATTAAAATAATAAAACTAATACCTATGTTAATATGAATATTACTGTAATATTCGCGGCCATTTTCCCGTCCTGATAAATTATCTGTGGCAGGAAAAGGTTAACTATAAACTGGTGCATTACATTTAAAAATAACCGCAGCTTATTTCCGCTTGTGAATAAAATACTTTTATGCAACCAATACAGTATTTTTATTTCTAATGGTTCGTCTCCGATCTCTTGGTTGAAATCACAATTAATGAGTACTCTAAACTTGAAGCACATTCTGTTAATTTTTGTCAGCATTTTCATGCATTTGAATTTATTCTATTTCAATACAATTTTTGAATAGTTTTTCCACTGCCATAAAAATGGAAAATTTTCAGTCAAATGCATTAATATTTTCTTCAATCTCAAATTCCACTACCAAAGCCTCCAGAACTCAATTAGGCTATTGGACCTGTTACTTTCTAAATATTCCCGACAACTTGCGCCACCATGAATTCACATCCTCTATAGAAAATAAGACACTATACAGTTGCAGTATTAAAACAAGATTTTTATTTGGAGAAAATGCAGGATCCAACTTTTTGTCTAGTTTTATGCATTCTAATCGCCATACTCGGAGTGTTAGGAGTCGGTGCAAATGTTGTGAACATTCTAGTTTTAAGACATTCCATGAAGGCATCATCACTTCAGAAATTGCTCATAATTTTGGCAGGATTTGACTTTGTTGCTTGTCTTTTTGGCCTTTTGACATCCATCATTTTACAAATCATATTAGGTAAGTTACCTAAAGTATCTTACTTAAGTTTAATACAAAATTTCACACTTAAACTACATCACTTGCCACTTTTTCTCTAGACAATGTGAATCGGAGTAAGGAAACATTGATCATTTTCAAAATCGTTGTCCTCCTCTACGCATTGGGTCGAACTGGCTCTGTGTTCATTACCATTTTGATAACTATAGAACGTTACTTTGTTGTTGCTTATCACTACAAAGCAAAAGCTTGGCTGAACTCTCGTCGTCCTCTTTATGTTGCTGTCGTTTGGTTACTTATCATTCTCTTGATTAACCTACCTTGGTGGTTGAATTCGGCGGTGGCTTCTCATGATAACAAGAGATTTTGGAAAGGACCACTTTCAAAATACCCAGCAATTTTTGTAGCGACTAGATTTGGAACGCAACTCTACTTTTCTACGTGGCTACGTCCGGTTCATGTGTTCATTGATTTTGTTCTTCCGTTTCCTATTTTGCTACTTTTCAATGGACTACTATACCGATTTGTACATTTTTCGAAAAACAAAATTTCATTTCTTGACATTTTATTAATATTCATTTTTTACTGAAGAATACTATTTATTTTCTCATAGATTTACAATTGGAACAAAAAGAGGGAGAACCTAACAGGAAGTCGGGCTCGAGAAGTAAATGCTGCTAAAATGTTCTCCATTGTTGTTCTTAGTCTTTTCTCCTGCCATACATTTGCTGTGATTCAATACTTTGTGAACAAAGTAACTGGAAAGGTTTACAAAGAGGTTGTTCTGTTAATAATGTTAGCAGTCATACTAAATGCGGCAATCAACTTTTTTGTGTACTATGCATCTGGACGGGATTTTCGAAAGCATTTTTGGCTAATATTTGATTTAAAGGGTGAGAAGAATATCACCAGTTGTGAAAGGGATACTAGTACGACAGAACATGCTGATCAAAAAAGATGCAAATCTAGGCAGATACCAATTGCTGATGGCGGTGGTGAAGGAGATGTCATTTTGCATTCGAGTAGCACCGCAAGCTACACCAGCCAAAAAACGAAAATAAAACTTTGAAACCACGTTTTAAAAGATATTTTCATTTTTGTTTACTATGGGAAAAGCTGATAGTTATTTTATAATTAATCTGCTGGTAGAATGTAAATACAGAAAATTACAAACTCAGTTGCATAAATAAATACATTAATATAAAATAATATGTTTGGTTTATTACATTACAATTCACAATATATCTTTCTTGAGCTCACTGCTTGTCATAATCATAATAAACTTATAAAATTCCATTTTCACTTGTAATACTTTTTCGTTAATAACCTACTATTGCTTCAGAAACACAGTAATATCTGCTCAATCAGAACAAATTAGTATTGTTGTACAGATAACTGACTTTTCGACTTATGCTGGGACCAATTTTGCGACCGTTGCTAAAAAATATCGTTGAAAGAAGTAGCTCCTTCTGTCTATCAGTTGAGCACTCAGAGTACGCCTGGAAAAGATCATGAATCGTGGGGTATTTCTGAATAATTGCGTAAGCCTTGTCAACCGATAATCCTTTCATACGCATCAGTTGTCTTGCAAACATTTCCTTGGCATTCCAATGCTGCGTAAACAATCAAGTATATAACCCCACATTGCAATAATACATACATCAAACCTTAGTACAAAACACAATAATGACCAACAAACAGTTTTCTTGTTTTACGAATAAAATTAGCAACTTACAGTTTTCTTTACTGCAAAATCATTGAAGTCACTGAAGAACATTAGGTACTCTTCGTTACTACTGTCAGGCTTGTCTTCCACACAGTAATCAATCTTTTGACGGCCAATCAGAGTTTTATTCTGCAAAGCGGATTTTTATGATATAGAATGTGAATATTTTTTTTCCGTAAATAAAAGTAAATACATTTTTATGTTTTGGCATCATTATAATCGCAATATTTCTTACTTCATAAAGGCCTTTAAGATGCCTTGTCATAAATGTTAGGTAAGCACAAGTATCTTTAATTGACGAGGTTTCCTGGATATGAAATCCACTGACTACCTGAGTATTACACATTGCTTGACCAAGAGCACCTTCACCCAGACCCCAGTCTCCTCTTCCATAAGCTTCAATTAGATAAACAACGCGCAGTTTACTTTGTACTAAACGGTGCTTCTGTTCACGATATCTGCCGTCCCGAATGCTGTGTGCTAGATCGTCAGCTCGTTTCCTTTCAATGACATAAGGCAAAATAAGTTCCGTAGTGCTGGACATGGTAAGGCGGTTACGGTTTGAACTGCCTACATTCTTAGTCTCTCTGCAAACCCAGACAAAATCCCCAACACTTAGCCGTTGAACGTGAATGGTGACCCCATTCTTCTGCAGTTCATTCACCACCTCTTGTGACTTGGACCGACTTGGAAAATAAAAAAATGCAAATACAAGAACATAAGTTAATTATCTACTTATTTTGCCTATGATTTAGACAATGTAGGTTAACTGTAATTTAAAAATGAAAGGTTAGGGCTTACCCACTTGTTTCGCATGTGTCCACGTATAAAACAATTTCAAAACTTCCAGGTTCCAAACGAACATCACTTGCTAAAAATGCTGCCTCCGCCTCCTCATCTTGTGAAGAAGCGCCCTGATTACTAATATCTTGACTACTGTTGTTGTTACTGCTCTGCTGTCGCAACTGGGCTCCACCATTTTCAGCATTCAATAGCTTTGTGGCAAGCTCTCGTCCATCAGGAGTAAGAAAAAATTGGGACGGATTTCCTCGCTTCAGGATCAACTCTTTCTCTAAGAGTCCTTTCATGGCGTTCCAAGCGACATAATGATTGCCTTTTGTTGTGTCAGGTTTGGTCATGGAGGCATCACAGTAATTTTGAGCATCATGGAGAAGCTCACTCTTGGTCATGTAACCACGGTAATCAGGTTCATTTTCCTTTTTGCATAAAGCCATCAGCAATCCGTATGCACCGGAACGATAAGCAGGAACATATTGTTTTCCTTTCTTTTGTTTTTTCGGTTTGGCGACTGGAACAAGAGGATCTTCCATGTTGTTGTCATCGTCATCTGATCCCTCAACGTCAATTACCTGGGCAACCCTTTTTCCCGTTGATTTGGTGACCTTTTTCGTTGAAGCTTTAGCAGCTGCTGACTTCTTCTTACTGGCTTGGGGGGCATTATCAGCCTCAGTCAAATCAATAACACCCTGAAGACTTGCTGTGCTTGTTCCAGTTTCTCCAATCATATTTTCCTTCACCATCCTATTTTCAATCATCTTGCACATGTGATTTCCGAAATTCTCTAGAATGGAACATTCCTTTCCACTGGATAACACTAGAGGATATTTTCTGAGGGATTGGAGGGCTTTGGCATAAACATACTTCATCTTGGAGTCCTTCGTTTCTGCCTCTTCTTTCCATTCCATTATCCAACTCTCGAAAATTGGATTCGCACATGGTTTCGTTGACCTTGGTGCTCTGCCCGTCTGACTGCCACCTCTCCACTTCCAGCGCTGACTCATCTTTGACCTAATGACAATTGAAATTTCACGGAGACGGACATAAAACAAAAAAATTCAAGTCTGAATCTAAACAATCCAACTAGCTGGAGCATTGGAAATAATATGTGGTTTTTTAATGATTAGATTAACTACCCACCTTTTATGTTATTCAACAGAGACTGCCGACTGGCAGTTGGAGTGGAGCTTAGACGGTTTATATTCAACAGGTGGTGGGATGCTAAGGTCTTCTAGAAGCGTGACACAATATTTTATACAACTTAATTACATTTTATTGATGTAAGTATGTACATTGCACTGGAAAAATATATTTAAATTTTTATAGAAATTCAATTTTAATATTGACATTGACAGTTCCGCTTAGCCGACCTGACTGAAATCTGAAATCCAGTCACTGGATACGTGATACGTAACGTGACACACGTAAAATGTGAGTTTTTCTTTTACCTTTTCTGCAATGCATGTGTTCCTTTTGTTGTCAACGGTTTGTTATTGTCTGGCTGCCGCCATCGAGTTCTCGTTCTCTCTCACTTTTCCTATAATGGCAAGCCACACTATCATATGTTTTTGTGCTACTTTGTTGAAGATGAAAATGAGTGTTCTTGTTCAGTTCAGCAGCAGTAGCCAGTAAATATTTTTATGCAAGTTGTTGAATAGAATCTGGTTTCACCCACCGCATCACTGCATCAGGCCGTCTCCAGGCCTATGATTTGGCCTGGAATCTTAGTCCTATCATAGCAAATCTTTCTTTTAGTTGCATTTTACATCTGCTTGCACTTTGTATAAATTATTGCTAAATAAAAAAAGTGTTAAAAAATATAGAACGATAATATTGACAATTTGCACCCTCCACTCTCTGAAGTTTGAGTTGCTCTGCAAAATGGTTCTTATCTATGTACTTCTTACATTTTAGTGGGTTTCAAACCGAGCGTTTTTTATTATAATCCAATAAATTTGCAATAGGTATATCTTTACCGTTTCCTCAGATTGACTTTCAAATATTTATCTGATACGTTGACAATTTAAAATGTTGTGAGTAGGATTATTATAGGAGAGTGAAGACATAAATTGGGTCCTAATTTCATATCAAGTACTGGTCTGTTGACGATGACTATAATGCATTAATAGAGATGGTAGCGTAGAAATTTCAGTCGATTGCGTACTAATATCAACAAGCTCAAATCCACTAGTACAGTATTTACTCTGACGAAGAAGAGAAATTAAAAAAGAAGCAAAAATAGCATGCACGCACACTCAATACTCACTATACATGCATAATGTGTACAATAGTGTCATAATTTATAGAAACATGGTCCAAAATTTGGCATTTCGAATAAATGTTACACATTTTCATCACTTTAACATGTGTCACTGAGCTCTTTATCGTTTTCTTTTCTCTGGATGTGCGATGTACATTCATAATGGCATGCATTATGCATTGTATCAAGTAAAGAAAATGAAGAAGTTCTTTCATCGCGTCGCCATCCCCATATCAAACTTTTAATTCGTAAAAATTGCCTTATTTATATTTCATATCTCGACTCTCGAGTGTTTCAGATTTATGAAATAAGTATAAGTGTACTCATGTACATACCAACCACACTCCAGCTTATTACTTAAGTGTTTACCAAAAATAATAATAGTGAGATTGTCCTAAAGAAAGAGTCATAAAAAACCTTCATGGGTAATTGTGTGATAAGTGAGCTTACTACTTTATCTTATAAAAAATCACAATACATGTATAATTTCGTACCTCCTCACCATAGACTACTACTATGTACTCACCTCACTGCTCTAAGCTCTTAGCCAGCAACAGGCTTACAATTTGATAAACAATTTGTTTATCGAAAAACATTACTTGACTAACATAATTGGATGATTCCATGACTCCAGTACTCTTTTAAATACGAATTCACCTACTTATGTACCTATGTATGTATGTAAAGCAAACTGATTCATGCAACAATTTGCAATCATAGGTAATATTATAATATATGTATATATTCAACAACTGCTTCAGTGTAGATTGCTGAGTTTTTTTTGCTTTCACATAGTGGTGTGATGTGGATCTTAAAGCCCTGCATTGATAAGCATCATTGCAATTTTTTTGTTTGCAAAAATATAATAATATTATATTTTACTTTATAGCCTTGCTTCAAATTTGGTAGAAATACGCCATAAGTAATGATATAACAGATTCAATCTTATAAATAACTCCAGTACTCTTTTAAATACGAATTCACCTACTTATGTACCTATGTATGTATGTAAAGCAAACTGATTCATGCAACAATTTGCAATCATAGGTAATATAATAAATGCATATATTCAACAACTGCTTCAGTGTAGATTGCTGAGTTTTTTTTTGCTTTCACGTAGTGGTGTGATGTGTATCTTAAGCCCTGCATTGATAAGCATCATTGCAATTTTTTGTTGTTTGCAAAAATATAATAATATAATATTTTACTTTATAGCCTTGCTTCAAATTTGGTAGAAATACGCCATAAGTAATGATATAACAGATTCAATCTTATAAATGTTAAAAAAGAACGGGTTAATCGACAGCTGAGAAACTGCAGATGTGCCACTTTTTGCTGCACCACAGTGTCAAAATGTAACGCATTTAAATACAATCTGACAATTTTTACCTTTGTAGTCCTCTCCTTACTTACATGTGGACCAACGACGACCTACAGAAAAATCCATGCAATACATACCATGAAGCCATTGGAAGGCTTTCGGTGTCTGTCTATAATGATCAAACCAAAGCAAAGTTCGATTGCATTTTAAAATATAATTCACCTCCGTTTATGGAAGCTCAGTTTATAAAATTAAATAATCATATTTTAACAGCATAACTGAACGAGCGACTACATTCTTTGTCACTTTTGCATTGCTTTAAAGGACTAATGACTTCAAAAATTTCGTCTCAAGTAACCCCCGCCTTGGCATGAAAAGATTACCTGTTGTGACTGAATGGATTACAGAGTTTTCAAGTTTTTACTTGTACTAAAAATATTCAAAAATGTCATCTGAAGCCGCTAGTGGTAAGCCATGACTGTTTTTTCCAACTACAGTTTGGAAAAGTCATTTAAGTCACTATATATGCATAATAATATCTAGTTATTGTAATTCGCAGAACCAATGCAGAAAGTACCGTTGGATGTGCTTTTATCGTTTCCATTCTGCTGGAAATCCACAAAATTGTGTGACTTTGTGAACGAATGTCATAACTACATCAAAGAAAAACCCAAAGAAAGTATAATAATTAACTTTAAAGAAAAAATGAACCTTGATGGAGAAAGCAGCAACTTGTGGCCTCAGGCAAGTAACTGGCAAGAAGTTCTTGGTGAAACTCACTTCAGAATAGTAACTTCAAACAAAAAGGCGAGAGGGGCTCAGCCAATAAATGTGAAAAATACGTCTGTAGTTGACCTTCTCCGAATTATAAGAAACAAGCATGAACACAGTGCTGAATTGAGTGAAGAGGAGAAAGCTGAGTTGAAATGGTTTCGGAAGATAGATGAAAAGTGGGAGCCAGATAAACATTGTTTTATCACCTATTGGACAAGCAGGTTCCCAAATTTAGCATCATTCATTTGGGAAAAATTTAAGCAGTTTAGAAATGTTCCCTCTTTTCGAAAATATTATCATCCATGGGTAGAACAGCATTGCTCCAACAACTTATATTTTGACGTTGAAAAATTTACGCAGCAACTTTCTTCAGCCATCCAAGAGCTGAACGAACAAGGTGATTATATTTTTCTTTATCTTCTTCCAAAAGTTGATGATTTCCTTATAAATTTAATCGTTCATTTTCCACCCCACAGGTGAAATTATTAGTGTTAGAGCCACAGAATTTAAGACTTTAAAAGCTCATCAACTCTCAACGGTGCTGGAAGGAAAAGAAGTGGTAGAAATGTGCTTGTGGGGTAACAACTTTAGCTTTAAATGGCTTGATAAATGGGAAGGCGATCAAACAGTTAAAGTATCGACCAATCAAAACAACTGCAGTAGATGGAGAACATATCGCAATAATCATAGCTAATAGTATCGCTGAAATTAATGAAGCAATTTCTGCC
The DNA here is from genome assembly GCA_027743805.1 of Lepidocyrtoides sp. E14. Classification (NCBI taxonomy): domain Eukaryota; kingdom Metazoa; phylum Arthropoda; class Collembola; order Entomobryomorpha; family Entomobryidae; genus Lepidocyrtoides; species Lepidocyrtoides sp. E14. The sequence continues at coordinate 19,006 of JAHZMZ010000778.1, forward strand.
GGAACGATTAGCAGCACTGAAAATCGAATTGGTGGCAGAGTAATAATGTTGACTAGTACAGAAGCTCAAATTAGTTCTACCAAAGAGGTGGAAATGAGGTCGTCAGAGGAGGCATGTGCGAATAAGGTACATGGAATTGAACGGCCATTAGACTTGCGTGAAATGGGTGAGCATTTGAAAGAACTTGTTTTGAACCGAGGGGAGCTGAAACTAGGAGATAAAACTGTAAAACTAAGTGAGCTGAAACGTGTGGAAGCTCGAAAGGAGGTGTTGCCTCAAGTTGCAGTTGGTTTACTGGGTCGATTTCTTCAGCGAAAAGCTCCAGACTTGTTGAATAAGTTGGGTGAACAGGATTCACATCCAGCGGCAAACATTTTTTGGAACCTAAAATAAAATTACTTGAAACATGAAATCTATAAAAATGAAAGGTAGTGAAAAAGTGAAGACTAGCATGCAGTGTTAGTGTTAAGGATGAACTAACAGAATATTCACTAAATTTTTTATTGCAAGTATTATTTATGTGGGTCTTACTTTTTATTTGTAAAGTACGCTGTGGACTTTTCTAATCGTTTTTTGCAAAAGCGAATAAATACAAGTTGAAAATTTAATTTTCCACCAATTGTAAAATCGTAAACTTATAATCATTATTTCATTATAATCATTACTACAAGAAAGAAGCATTAACAAGCTATAAAATATCTTATTAGGCGAAAGTGTAACTTTTTGACACATAGCTGTCAGTTGTGAAAATTTTAAGAAACAAACCTACAATATTCGTATTCATATTCTGTCCTTAGGACATGGTATTCTTCAATTAATTTTATGGATTAGATATCGAGTACTTTATAGTGATTACTATTAATACAGTTAAAAATTTATGATTATTTTTGATTGCACTGTAATTGATAAGTAATTTTCTCGTGCACCGTTTTAAAGAAAATACATGCACTTCAAGTTGCCAATATTCAGAAAACTAGGAAACCTCCTTTTCCGCATTAAGAGAATATATATAGAAATTACATGGATGAAGTATGTGTGTAGCTGCATCAAAACTTGTTAATAAGATGAATATTAGTAAAATATGGCGCTACTATAAACTCTTTTTGAAAGATGTACGCTGAAATTGCCTATCATACGAACCCAGCACGATATTAACATATTATGTCAGTAGCTTTCATTATCGGCATCTTGCATTAATTTCAATTCATATTCCAAAGAAATAATAAATTTGTGTCAGTCAGGCTACTTGTTCATGCTTGTGACATGTGAAGCATCACAGTAAAAATTACTGTAAGAAGAAACATCCACCTCACACACTCTGCTATTTTTTGTGTCCATAGATTTTATTAAACATATTCACTAAACGAAAATAAAGCAGCTTTCCATATTTTTATTTTACAAAGAAGGATGAAGGGATAAGCCCAGCCCAATATATAGTACCTAAACGATTAAAACAGTATATTTACACTAAAATACTATGTAAAGCAACACGAAACCCCCATTATAACATTTTTAAATGGAGAAATACATGGGGAAATTTTACGAGGAATGATAATGAGAAATGAAGATAGTTGGTAATAAGGGTCCCAGCTTTCCATATTTTTATTTTACAAAGAAGGATGAAGGGGTAAGCCCAGCCCAATATATAGTACCTAAACGATTAAAACAGTATATTTACACTAAAATACTATGTAAAGCAACACGAAACCCCGATTAACATACATGTGACATGATTGCATTGGTAATATATATTAAGAAAATGCAACTTTAGCGAATATTTTAACGCTTTTATTATTGCATATACATAAAAATCCAAATGTTTTAAACATCAATATAATAATAGTAATAATAAATTTAGCACAATGATGCTGGGAATGCAAAGCTACAAGGAATACAAGGAAATGTTAGAAATTTATAATGTCTCCATCAAATAGATAAAATTTAGTAATAGTCGGTCAGTCTTGAGGCTACACGATCCAACGCTTCATCTCTACTTCCTACAGGTAAAATAACATTCAATTGATGAAAACATAAATAACGGTAATTTGCAAAAATTAGCTGCAATTGAAATGTTGACTTACCACCATTATACAGTCCACCACCAGCTCCTGTTTCGACATTGACATCGACAAATCGTTCTTGTGCAACTTATAGAACATTCTCCGGGACAATTTCGTTTGATTTGAGCTTAACAAAGGGGTCTTTCATCAGTCTCGTAGGAGTCATCATCCTCCATAGCTTCCACAGTCACGAAAATTAAGGCTAATAAAAGTTGAGGTTTTAGGTGAGTTTTTTCAAATCAAGAAATAAAAGAAACGAAATTGTCTCGATTAAAATCTGTTGTTTGATTGATACACTTAGCTCTATAAGGTATCAAGTATGTGTATTAGGTCTTTGAAATGATTGTAATTAATTTAATCAATTTAACAAAAAGTGAATTTTCAAAGTGAAGTAATTGCTTGCTTAGCAAGTTATCACTTTGATCGTTTGTTTGATGTGAAAATAGAAATATGACATGAATAAAACCAATAATAACAACGACTTG
>JAHZMZ010000779.1:0-11858 GCA_027743805.1 Lepidocyrtoides sp. E14
AATAATAATAAAATGAACAGGGAGCAAAAATCAAGACAAGTTACCCTTGACTGATATCATCAAATCACCCCATCATAATCATAATAACATTACCTGAAAATTCACTCACGACGACGACTATACGACAGTGACTTACCACTACATACCACCACACCACTTCATCCACTAAAGGTCACAAACTTATGATGATCATCATGATTATGATGACGACGAGTGTAAATACACCACTGCCTTCAAACCTTGTTTTTTTATAGATGATAATAACACCCTTTGTGCAAAAAAGCAATGCTTAAAAATATATCGCCTTTGAGGTTTGGATTGGATTTATTTATTGAAGTATGGCAAACCAAGCAAAAAATAAAAAAAAATGAAAGGAAGGAGAAGCGCAGTGAACCCGTTTGTCCTCTATCCTGTCTGCTACAGCTGCCAGGCTTTCATGTTAAATCTTGTGGACAGTGTCGCCTAAAAATAGATGCAAATTTTTTTTCTAGCCAGAAAGTCTGTCATGTCATAACAAAAATAATGATGATGAAATTGGCATATGAAGCTAACATGCCAGGTGTAAAAAGATGCAAAATGCACTGAAATTTGCACAAAGAAAAAAAACAACAAGAAATGCATTTTTCAGCACATTAAATCTTGTTCTATTTACCACACAAGTTAAAAAAAAATAACCAGTATGATAATTTGAGAATTTGAGTAATAATAACTGCACGTTAGACAAGAAGTGTGTAATTAAATATGTAGCATAAATTAATTCACGGCTAACAGCATAACTGCAATACATACAATTAAATATCTTTATACAAAATATGCATTTTGTTTGGGTAATCATAATTTTTTTAAATGCATTGATTTTTAATCAGTTTGAAACAAGTTCTCATTGAAGTGAATTCGGAATCACAAAAAATGTTCTACTCTACTCAACCCAGCTTCTAAAACTAATGCTCCGTATATATTTCAGTTCTCCAGCGGAAGTGTTGACAGTAAAGTGAGCATATATCAATGAATATCTTTGCTTGAAAATGGTAATAATGACCTTCAGAAAAACCAGGAATTCTCTGACAATAGATCTATATCGTGTGTGTGTGTAGATGAATCGAAGCTCCTTATAACCGTGTAAAAATCGAGTGAATATTCCATAATAATATTATGATTCTAACATGATTTCTTAATTTGCTTCAAGGAGAGGGTTAATGTTTTTCATAATGTGTTGAATACTATAAAGTCGGTCGGTTTTCGAGAAAATTTTAGTTCAGTGTTGCAACACAGGAAATCCGTATTTCACTTTTGAATGTCAAATGAGAGCAAAGAGTCGGAGTCTATCAGTAATTGTGTTGATTTTTTTTTCTACAATTTTTATTTGTTTACGCAGGTTTTCCTAAATAGTCTGACATTGACGCCAAAATATTTAACACAATATTGGTGGTTGAGTATTGCAGCTATAGGTAATGTTTCTGGTTTGTGCGTAAGATGGGAAATATACAAACAGTTTGATGAGAATCGCTATTAAAGAAAAAATGACTAGGACACGGTTTAACGCACAAAAAGATCCGGGAGCATTACTCGGTATTTTTTTAAAAACAAAAATCTACCAAAAACCCAATTCAAAAAAATAATAATATGGATATGCTTATATGCACTTGCGTAGTAGTAATAGCCGTAATTTTTCGGGCATTTTAAATTGCACCAGCATATTATTAGCAGCAGATGCTTCACAATAAAGCAATTTTCTCAAACTCAATATACTGCTTGTAGTACACACTTATCATTCTCCTGTCATCAAATTTAGCACAGTTTCATTTTCATGCATCTCTCATCAACATCAATCAATTATTTTGCTGACGAACTGACCTAAGAAACAACTCAATATACTGCTTATGCTTGTAGTACATATACTTATCATTCTCCTGTCATCAAATTTAGCACAGTTTCATTTTCATGCATCTCTCATCAACATCAATCAATTATTTTGCTGACGAACTGACCTAAGAAACTGCAAAAATGGTTAAAAAAAATGTTTCATTCATTTTTTTTACATTATTATTACGTTACATAATAATAATGCACCACAACAGAGGGCAATTTACTCTAATAATTTTATCATCATTAAGAAAAAAATGAAGAAGAGGATGCACATGCGCAGTTGTTTTGCTGAAATTTTTATTAATTTTTGGCTCATTGTTTCTAGAAGACGCTCGAAAAAAAAGTACATCCTTCAAAAACAAAATAATATTCCCTACATGCTTTAAAATGTGTACGTGCCTAAGTACAAGTACCTACCTAACTTCATATTATTATTATTATGGGCCATGCATGATTCATGGCATATGGCACACAGTACACAGGATATCATACCTTTTAACCTACGTGCATAATACGGTAAGGTAAAAACGTAAACAAAATTTTGTTGATACAATTTTACCCAATGATTCATTTGTCTCATTAGAACGAGTCTGCATTGTTATTATTATCCATACAAAAATTTATATGAGTAGTTTGTTTAGTTAGTTAACTAATCTATAACTAAGCGTATTACAGTAAACAATTTTTTTTTTCTAGAATAACGTGGCATTGTTGTTGTCTTTGGAGGTGTGAGGTGTGTACGTGTTGTGTCGTCCGTTCGTTCGTATTAGTAAATTGTTGCCATACAAAAAGGCACGTTCGCCATCAAAATAAAGTGGTAGAAGAAGAATAAGAAAAATTCATAATAATATTTTTCTGCACTACTACTCCACACTTGGGTAACCACCACCAGTCAAGATTACCTGTAGAGATTATATATCAGGATCTCACTCAAAACCAAACTACAGCAATCAACAACATTGGCTATGACGTAAACGAATAATATAATAAAAGCGGCGTTTGTTTTCTTGCTTGCACGAAGCATCATCATTTTTACTGCCTGATTCAATATCACATTTTACCTGTGATTATTACTACTACTACATACAGCTTGTTGTTAAATTAGCAGAAGAAGCTATACAAATAATAAGTAGTAGTATCAAAGTATAAAAAGGTGGAACACCTTCGCATCAAATAGGCATTTGCTTACAAGACGCATTCAAGAACAGACAAAGCGAAAAAAGGAAAAAAAAAGAATATTGTTTTTTTATTATAAAACAGTTTGTCAGTTTTATAAAATTATTGAAAAAAGTGACTATTTTAATACGGTTTGAAACCGAAAAAGTGTTATAAATTTTGATTTTGATTGAGGAAGAAGAAAAAGAAATAAAAATCATGGGAAAAGTTAGTTTGATAGTTTGTGTGGCATTGTCCATGGTTGTGGCTGGTGTAATGGGTTTACCAAGACAGTACCGGTATTATCCTCCAACGCCAAGTAGATTTGCTGGGTGGACTGTGACAAGTCAAGAATGTAAGTTTTTTTTAGAATAAATTTATTTTCTATGAAAATGGGATCTTGGCGTTTGGATTTATTTAGATAATAATTTTTTGGTTTTTTTTTTTGAATTTTTTTTTTCTATAGTATTGGCCCTGCCTTCCCAAAACGACCCTGCCAACATTGTCCGAGTTGCCCCTCCAGCAAACTTTATAAAACAGCATCAAATCAGCCGTAGATCAGTAGTACTCCCTGCTACCAGATTTGTTCCTGCTCCTTACGGTTATCTTAATGAAAACGACATTATGGACTACTTTGCCAGCTAATTTGTACAAAAATAATTGTGAAAAAATAAGACACAGTGTCAAAGTGTAAAATAGAAAGAAAGCTTTAAGCCAACAAAGAAGGCTTCTTTTTGGATATTTTTCGAGAAGAAGAATCTGGCTGGATCCCTTTTCTTTTTTCGTCATTGTGCATGATGGAGAAACGGGAAGGAAACTGATCTCAAATAAAAGACCACCGACAAAAAAAAAGACGTCTTCCGCAGTGGTTGGGTGACACACGGTGAGCTTCATTTTCATGGAAGGAAATATTATGTGCTTACCAGAAAGAATCACTTGCAAATCTTGGGAACATTTTGGAACCATTTTGGATCTTGTAAAAAATTCGCATGATCCAGAGAAAAAAATACTGACCTATTAAGAAGAGGCTGCAGTTTGGATAACGGGGCATGTTGACAATTCCAACAAATCATAAGAAAACTAGTGATTAGAATATAATGGAGTGTGAAAATATTTTAATTTTGCCATAATATTTAAGTTAATAATTAATACCTAATTATTTACATTTTAGTTTTTACAGTTTTTTTCATTTTCATGAAATACAAAACATTCAGAAAAAAATGTGTTTTCCTGTTGAATAATATTTTTGGTAGCAACATTTTTAGTTGCAAATTTTTTTTATACATACTTACAATAATTAAGTTAATTGTGATTTTAAAAAACACTGATTTTATTGTTTGTTTTGTTTTACTAAAAAGTAGAGACTTATGTCTCCTCAGCCTGAAGAATGCAAATGTTTATATATAAATGCTAAAATATTTGAATAAAATAAGTACATTTTATATGAACAAATTTAAAATTGAAAATTTAACTGTTTTTCGCCCCTTCATATTTTAATATGTCATGCATGTCACACTCTACTCAATAATGGGATCGTTCGAATCTCTTACAAAGCAAGTTATTTATTTCATTTATCAAAATATAAATTGGCGTCAAAGTTAACAAAAAGGTTATTTCTTCTAACTCCTTCTTATTCGCAGCCGGGAATTTCATGAGCTGAGATCAGTAAAACTGCCAAACAAAATATTGCATGACATTGCAAAAAAAATGCAATGAACTTTTATAAAAAAAAAGAGTGGTCACAGTGTCGAGTGAAATGCAAATGTTTATATATAAATGCTAAAATATTTGAATAAAATAAGTACATTTTATATGAACAAATTTAAAATTGAAAATTTAACTGTTTTTCGCCCCTTCATATTTGAATTTTTGAATATGTCATGCTTGTCACACTCTACTTCTTCGACGAACGTCAGACAAATTAATATCTGAACGGTACACAGTCTTCATATCATTTATTAAAATATAATTGGCGTCAAAGTTAACAAAAAGGTTATTTCTTCTAACTCCTTCTTATTCGCAGCCGGGAATTTCATGAGCTGAAGATCAGTAAAACTGCCAAACAAAATATTGCATGACATTGCAAAAAAAATGCAATGAACTTTTATAAAAAAAAAAGAGTGGTCACAGTGTCGAGTGGTAACATGGAAAGCGAATAAGCGAGTGCCGAGTGTAGGAGTTGAGAAGGTGAAGAGAAGGGTATGATTTCAAAGGAATATATATAAAAGTGGGCATATATACTCTTCTGAAGCATCTCTATGAAAAAACATGAAATTTCTCGTATTTTTTTTTACAAAACAACAACTACCTATTCCTTCTCTACTAGTCTATCTTTAAATGCATTTTACTTGTGGTGGCTGTGAGTAAGTATGTCTGTATTTGTAAGTCTGGTTGCTGCTGAGAAAAGAAGGGTGAAATGAACTCACTCAGCTGCAAAAATATTTCTAAAGAAAAAAAAAATATATTATCCCTTCCTTTGAAGCAAACTCCTTTTCCTTTCTAAAAATTCATATGATTTATTGAAGTTGGAAAAAAAAACGTTTAATCTTAATTGGAAATTTTTCAAGGTAGTTTTCTAAGACTAGATTCACGTGAAGGATAGGACGCACAGGAAAATTTATTTTTTAAAGTATCAAAAAGCGTGTGTTGTGTAGAAAATGCTGGTTTTACTGAAATTTGGATCTCGCTGAATGTGACAATGGAAAAAAGATAGTTAATTGTAGGGGCAGTTTAACAGGAAGAAATTATTGGGGCGATTTGTGATGCAAAAAATTTGTGAGAAAGCGAGAGACTTTTAATACTTGATTGAGCTGTGTCTGTGTGTAAATACAATTTTTAATTAGAGTTGGGGTTTTTCTACTGAAAAAAAATGGGCGACTCACATCACTTCCATCATCATCATCATCATCATCATCCGCGACCAAAGTCGCAGGTATTTTGTGATGATGACGATGACGATCTCGACTTTCCGGAAAGGAGTAGCAGTAGCACGGGTTTAATTAGACATTCTGAAACGCATCATTCTGTACAAAGCCAAAGTCAAGTAAGTAAAGCTATCATTAATTTTTTTGTAAAGTGAGATTTTTTATGAAAATGTTTTTGAAAACGATTTTCTTTCGTTCAAAAGAATAAATCCCAAGAGAGAAATGCGTTACGGGCTCAACTTAAGGAAATTAGTGGTGGGAATGTAGCACCCAAACCAGAAATGAAGTCGGTTACCATTCAAACAGACCAAAGTGGTGGTGGTGATCATCGCCATCAAATGGGCCAGATGAGCACCGCGCAAAACATGAGTACCGCAGCTGATGTCCATTTGCTAACGAAATTACTAGATGAGGCACAAAGAACTATAACTATTGAACGAGAGTAAGTTTGCATAATAAAGTGAAGTGATAATTTTAGCTTTGGAATTTTCTACACCTACCTGCTAATTATTACTCAACTTATTTAAATAGGGAGAAGCTACATCTTCATCGTTCCATTGAAAGACTGCAACAGGACCTGGTAGAATTTCACTCAATGTATGACGAGCTAGTTAAAGAGGTGCAATTACTCAAGTTGGATGACAACAGCAAGGTTAGTGAAGTAGATCAAGATGTGGTGGAAGCAGAAGACGCCTGTGCTTCATCATCTTCTGCTGTAAAACATCAACGGGAGCAACGAGACAGACAAGCAGTAGAACTGGTGGAAACGAGAGTTGACGACGACGATGAGGATGACAACGTTGAAGGAGAAGGTGACACCAAACTTGAAGACGATGAAGAGGAAGATAATGTTCTTCTTTTGCAGGATCATCATCATCTTCATCATAATCAAGGAAGTGTGTGTGGGATCATGACGAACGACACCAAGAGAATGATGGCTATGATGAGTAATAGTAAATCTCAGCAGATAAGTAGCAAACCTATCATAACTAATGACAGGAATGATGCTGATCATCATACTAGTTTGTAGTTGGTAGTGTGCCAGTGTGCGTGGATGAGCAAAGTAAATTATTATCTCTAATTTATATAATTGCCATTTGACATTGATTAAATTTATTGAAAATAATGATCTTTTATTTATGCGCCACCACCATAAACAATGTACTTTGTAGCAATAATAGTTAATTATTAATGTTGTTGGTTGAATTATAATTACAAAACTGAAAATTAAAAGATCTCGTCCAAAACAAAATTATTAAGTCATTAAATCTTAATCTCGATAAAATTTAATAAAATGCAGTTAGTCGAGTAGTAAATATTCAATTATGTGTAAATACATTATTAACGCAACAAAATGTTTTGTATTTTTTGTTATTCATTCATTATGCTTGTCGTCAGTAATTAACGCTTTAATACTAAAAAAATTAGCATTATTGTAATAATTTACCAATAAATCCCTTTCAAAATATAAACTGATAGTCCAATTCTACTCATAGCTCTGTAATGTTCAAAATTATTCTTGAAAAATACTTAGGAAAAAATATTTCACAAAATTTACATTATTTGGAAAAAAATGTAAAAATAATAATTGTATTAAAAAACTTAAAAATTGTCGAAAACAAAAATTCTATTATTCTTGGCTGAATGAACAATGGAAAAAATATATAATTAGAGGTTTAGATCCTTCCGAGAGTCTATAAAAAAATAAATCACAAAACTATTACAAGAGGGTATAAAAATGGAAGTTTAATAAATTTTTGTATGCATGCGCTAATTAAATTTTAAATAATGACATTATAATTTAGAAAATAAATGCAGATTGTAGAATTTATAAGTTCTTACATAATCTTATAATCACATAATTAAATGAAAATGTAAGAGTTGAATATATAGTTTCTTCCAATTGAAAGTTTAACTGAAAATACTTGGGTAGTCAAAATTGATCATAGCTTCATGTGAATAAAGTTTATAAATAAAAACATTAATAGATTTTGAATAAAGTTTTATCATGTTCTTGAGTTAATGATGATGATGGTTAAAATTAACCTAAATTCTTAATGGTTATAACTTTTACGGCATTAAAAAAATTATTGGTAAACCAATATATCTGGATTAAGTAGATGTGGTAGAGGAGGAGATGGAAATCTACTGGAGCTCGAGCAAATGGCATTACGTGTTATACATGAATGTTTTAGTGTCATTGAGTATTCAGTTTAAATCGATACTCCGTAGTCAATATTTTAGTACGGCCTTCAGAAGTATTTATGCATAAATCCAACATGAAGTTGGGTGCAGCCGAGCGCGCCAATTTCCAAGATTGTCCAAGTACACATGTTTTATAGCCAAAACAAACAATTTTTTTTTGTTTTCATACTTTTCTCCGTTTCACTTGCCATCGCATTGCATTGGTTGGATTGAATTGAAATAGATCAATCTCTCTTTCATTTTCTTGCTTTTTTTTTTATTACAACAGCAGCAGCAGAACGTCGTTGTTGTAAACCTAATGCAGTAGTAGAGGCAAGAGACAGCCGTCCGTGACAAACAGCATTAAAAAAAAAACGGGAATACACATCATCATCCTTCAATAAAAATCACAGCACAGCCGTCGAGCCGTCCACCTAAAACTACCTACCTTGCTTTGTTAGGTGGAAAAAGGAAGGCTAAAAAAATGTGAGTTTAATTTTTAGTTTAGTGGATTTAATTACACCTGTCGTCTGTTTACTTTCATTGTTTTTTTTTTCTTATCCCTTTTTAACGATTATTGAAGTGAAAAGGATAATTATTAACTTTGTTAAATTGAACTGGTTAATGACTCAATAAATTCTCACACAAGAAAAATCGGCAATTAATTTTAATTTGTTGTTGAACTGTAATGTCTGCTCGTGATAATGATGTGAACTTGAAAATTATCTTTTGTGTTTTACAGTGAAGATAGTTATATTTAACGAGAATTATAGTAGGGGCAGGCGGAGTGGGTGCAGTGATATATATTTTTCCCCGTAATTACAAATTATGGCAGACGGTGACAGTAGTTCTTGTAACAGAAATAATATTCCTGCAGTGTACTTCTACCACCTAGTTAGTGGTACTTAAATTGTGACTTATTATTATTATTGAAACGGTTTGGTCATATCAGTTTGTCAGTTATTTAGTTAATTTTGTTTTTAATTGACAAGAAGGAAAGAGCATTATTTATTGGAGATTGAAGTTGATTAGCTTGAAAGGGCTTTTTGGAATCATTTGCTTTGGGCGATTCATCACCGATTATTTGGAAGGTAAAGAGAGGAAAGAGGAAATAATAATTATTCACAATTTTGTGTATCTTGTTAATTATTAAAATTCTAAACTGTGAAGGTGGAGAAGGAGAAAGTTTAGAAAGTTTGCTTTGTTTACTAATTTGTTTGGACAGCTGATGCATCGTAAAACACAGCTGTGGGCAAACACACGGCTTGTTTAATTCAAACTGGCATGGCAGTCCTGTTTTTGGACTATTTTGTTTGTGGAAAAATTAAGGCGGACTGTTTAGTTAACTTTTTGATATAATGCTTGACTTTTTGAATTTTGAGCAGCAATTAATACAATTTTGATTGTAATTTAGTAAGTTTTAATTTAGAATTTAAACTTATGCCGTTGTTAGATGGAACATTTGCAGTGAAAGATTAAAAGTAGATTTTGGATTTCCGCAAACTGTGATTTTTGTTCAAGGGTACTATAGTATGCATGAGCGAACGCACTGATTTTCATGCACTCAATACAAGTCCATTATGGAGAGTAAAATTCAGTTTGTTTTCTGCAGATTATCGTTTATTAAAAAAAGACCAATAGCCAATCATGGAAGGAAATGGTGACCATCATGCAAGGAAGAGACATTCAGCTTCCACACATAAAGACAGACCTGGACCATCGTCAGAAGATTCCCAGTCGTCTTCCACCTCTGAGTCTTCCTCATCACCATCTTCCTCTTCTAGTACGCCACCTAATCAAGAAATTTTATCACCAAACTCTGAATACTGCAAGCAGTTGGAGAATTGGTTATGGAAGTGCTACTGGCATCGCTCCATAGCAGTGTCTGCGTACTTCACTGCATTGAATCAACAATATGGATCAAATTTAAGTAGCGGATCATCATCAGGAACCTCAAATGCACAGCAACAGGCGCAGCAGCAGCAACAACAACAAGGACAACCACGTCAAGCTCCTGCACCAGGATTTAGAATCAATTTCAATGTGTTTGCAAATCAATGTAGGTTTTAATTTAATAGGCTGATGTCTCAAAATTGAATGGTTTTGTTTGTTTTAAAATAATAAGTTTTTTGTTTTTAAAAATCCTTTTTAGTCAACAATCGAATCAATCAACAGCAAAGATCTACTGCTACTACTACCTCTGGAGAGCCACTTACTCTCGTCAAAATTGCTCCGCTTTGGAAACGAGTTGTAGCAGAAGTGGTTGACTTTATGATACTTATGATTGTTAAACTTTTGGTTACTTTTGCAATCGTGGATAATTTTGATGTTATGTAAGTTTTAAAGTTTAATCTACAACTAAAGAATCATGCATTAATAATTATTCTGTAAATAAGATTCCATTACAAATTTTTTATATGCTCTAATTTTCCTCCAATTTCTAGTGACTTTGATAACATTGACTTGTCATCTTTCCAGCAGTCAGACGCTGAATTACGCATTTCTTCCTTATACGACTTAGCATTTACGATTTCTTCCGAATTAATAATACTAGAACTTATACACCGTCTAATCGCTTGTATTGTTGAGGTAATTATAATAATATTTCCTATAATTTAAATTTAATTTTTTGTAGGTTATCTCATTTCTCACAAATTTTTTAAAATTATTTTTTATTATCTATTTCTTTTAGGGGTACTGTCTTTCCAAATCAGGCTGCACACCAGGAAAATCCTTACTAAATCTCCGCGTCGTTCATGCCGAGTCCATCGTTCCTCATCCAGGAAACCTGCCTGCTGCAGATGCGCAATATGTCCTTGTCACACCAGCCTGTTACCTGACGTTCCCACGCGCTTTTTTCAGATCCGCTGTGAAAAACTTTAGCCTCGCATTTTTCTTCCCGCTCTGCTTCACGCTGTTTCACTTTGATTACTCGAGAACTTTGTATGACATGATGGGCAAAAGCTTAGTTGTCGAAAATCACTAGTTATATATAACTAAACTAAAAATCAAATTGAAAAGTTTGTGACTTCAAAGACGATGATAACACGATATATATATTATACACTATTTAATATATAATATACATACGTATGCCTACATAATATGCTATGCATTATATATTTATGATTTTAAACGTATTATTGTACAAGAAACTCTGCAACCACGAGATGCATAATATTCAATTAAATGATGATTATATTATACTTCCAACAAAAAAAAAATATTCAAGCTTAAAATATTGAAATGATTTATATTTAAAACTGTAACGTAGACTCATAATAACTTATCAAACTCATGGCTGCTAGTTAACTCTACTTTACTGGATAAAACGGGGCTGGCTATAAACGGCGTTGTATTTTAGGTAGGATAAGAACAAGCTATTATTTTTTTAAATCTTACTTTATAACTGAGAATAGTTTGTGTATGTTAAATGGGGTATTTTACTCTAATAATCATTGTATTCTTTTCCATTCCGTTTGTTTTTTTAGGGCTTCCGTCATCAAATATGTCCGATGAAGCGTTGCCACCACCGTCATCAAAAATCAATTGCATCATCATTTTATGCATTTACGTCGTCGTCGTTGTCGTTAAATAATGCGTTCTCCTACTTCTCCCGGCTGCTGAAATACTATTCCTCTCTGCTTATTACTATGTATAGGTACGTACTTTTATCTACACGATTTTTATGCGATTTTTATAGCTAGTACTACTTAATCAGTGATGATG
>JAHZMZ010000780.1:0-19834 GCA_027743805.1 Lepidocyrtoides sp. E14
CGTAAAAGAAAAAGTGCTGTAATATTATTATCGTTCGCTGAGAATGTTAGAGTAGTAGTACGTGAATATTCAGTCATACGTGACGCCATGTCCTTTTAGCTGCAGCGTTCTCCTCGTCATCAACAAAGCTTGCACAGTTACGCATTGTCATTCCGTTGAGTGACTGTTAAAATACTATCTTTGCAGCAGCAGTGATCTGTTGAGCACTACTCGAATATCGTGTAAGAAGGCATGAAACTGTATACTGTGATGATGTGGTGCTGCCAGTTTATAAAAGTAACTTGCTTGTTTCTGTGAACAAAAAAGTACTCACGCTAGATCTCGAATGTGTGTGTATTGTTGAGAACTTAAGGAGAACTTCACTTTTAGGTGGTTTTCGGCTCGAAAAGGGAGAAATGAGATAAACACCGAAAAAGAGGGTATATAGAGGGGGAGTGCATGAATAGACAAGAAGTGTGTTGTCGTCCTAGTCAAAGAGGATTTTTTGAGAAAGAAAAAAAAGACGAAAAAAGAGAACCTAAAAAGTGTTATGTTCTCCACTACTTTTTGTATCAAACGAAAGCAGACGTGAAAAAGAAGTTTTGGTTCCTTCCAGACTAACTTTTTTTTTTAAAAAAAAATATATTTTTATGCTGTTTTGTCGTTTCCTTTGCACGCCTCTTTGTCTGCAATTTTATATTCATCTTCTTGTTCATCTGCTTCCCCATCACTTGGAACCGTTCCTCGACAGCAGGGAGGGAAACATGTAAGAAGAAACCGAAAGTAAGAGAAATATTCTTTTATCTCCAATTTCTTTTTTTAAAGTTATTGTTGGTGGGTTGCTTTAAGAATAACTACTTGGAAGAGAAAGGAAGAAAGGTGTTTTCAAAGAAGACTATGAATAATGTGTGTACCGTACCGTACTGGTATTATTATTATTATTTGTCAGTAAGGCAAAAAAATGAAGTGGGGATGAAGTGTAGTCGTAGACATACACGGCTATACGTAGGTATTTACGTATACACTGACATGATAAGTACACAGTAAACAGCTTACACATTTTGTGTATTTTTATGAGGGTCTTTTCTGCGAAATTTCTAGTACTGAAATCAATATTAATGCGGCACATCACTGGTTGTTCAGTGTGCATACACAAATCATGATCGTGGCATCTAAATATTTTGAAAGTAAATATGCATACTTACCAAGAACATCAGCCAATATTATGCTTGTTAAAATCTAAATGTATCCATAATTTCCGGAGTTTGTCGTTTCAACGGAATTGGAATAGACGAAGAGATATTTATACATGGTTAAAGATTTAATTTCCAGGCAAGGTTTAATAAACCCTTGACTTGCATGCATGATGCTCCACCATGTTTCATTCATCGCTTTTCCGTTTATCCTTGAAAAGTTGTACACTCTTGACATCCTCTGAAGTCATCAGTTTGTACCACAAACTGCACCAAATCTTGTTACGAACAAGGGGTATTGTTTACAATAAAACATCGTTTTGCCTTTCCGCAGCTCAAATTCTAAATGTCAGTGATGACGGTGTATCCCAAAGAGACTTCAACAGAATACTTCCCGTTGTAGTATGAGTAACACTTGCTTGTTATCTCGATAACTAAATATACAATAGCTTGAATAATTTTGCATGCTGCCGGATACAAGGTCTTTCAAGAGGAATCGTCTTAAATCAAGTGTTTGGGCACTCGATGCATTGCATAATATCTCTTCAAATAAAAATTCTTAGTACTTGTAGAATGAAAAGGCTTACAACAGAAAAGCACCTCAAAACCACGTTGTTGATGAAAACACATGTTTAAAACAAGTTCAACCAGCATTTTTTTGCTTTGTCATTCTCCATAAATTATGGCAGAAAAAGCAAGATTGGGAGTCGGGAAAAGAGCAGGTGCTTAATATTCAATTGAGATGTTGGTACGAGTTATTTCTTATGGTTGAATTTCTAAAATCTTACTTTTTGCAATTTTCCAATCATTTTAATGTATTCCTTTGATGGCCATTGTCGTTACAGTCATGGTAGACATTTTTTTCCCAGTTCAGTTGACTTTGCTTCATCGGTATTTCAAGTGCATTACACATCCATACTCATGCATTCATTTTTAACCTTATTTAAGAGATGTTGAACGTTGGGTAAGACGTTTCAAGCATAATGAGTGAACCCTCTTTTTATTTCATGCACAGACACACACACACATATTTATTGCAGGATAAGCCAGTGAAAGATTTATTTTGTCTAGATTTATCTCACAGGGATAGTAAGATTTATCGTCTTTTGGTACTTACATGTACCAACAGTCCCAGACCATAGGGTACAATTCCATATACTTAAAAACTAGGCCTTTCGTCACTCGTGTTCGAATTGATAATATAAGGTTATAGTATGAGTAGTGCTTGGTACTGCAGCAGCGCCAGCAATAATACAGTCTCCTTCTATGATACGTCATCATATCATACTTACTTTGAAACTGCCCACACATACATTGTACTACACCATGTCGGCATGAATTTCAGTAGTAAAGCCAATGTAATTTTGATAGTGTGGTCGGAAAGGCGAAGATTGTGACCTTTGGAAGCAACCCTCCATCTCTTTTTCTCATAGCATGCCGCAGTGTATAAGTTACAGAAACAGAAAGATCTTTTCATCTTGACTGTTTTTTATTCGAAATGCATGTTTTTTATGTATTAGCTGTAAAAGTGTGCCCCCTCCTGTTCCCAAGATTTTCTGCTAAGATAGTGTGCTTCAGTGAAATGCAAAGGCAAGTGTCCATGAAAAGATTTAAAAGGATCTGGTTAAGACCAGCAATTTCTCTTCACCACTTCTAGATCGTCTCCTACTTCCTGTCCTCCGCCTGCCTTCTTCACGTAGGCACAGGAATACTTTTGGGCAAATGAAGGAAATGTGAGCTAAAGTGCACACAAGTAGTAGAAAGGAAATAAAAAAGCGGGTAATAAGATAAAAAAAATAATATTTTCTTCTTTAGTAGAGCATCTTCATTTTTTCCAGACAAACATATTATTTTAGGAAACCCGTCTTAGACGGACTCGGCTGCCGAGAAAGAAGACGAGTTCATAACTGACAGCAATCTAAATTGGATTGGGAGACTGCTGATCACTAGTGAATAGAATATAACATTTCACTCATTGAAAATAATAGTATTATAGATCCTTCTTTTGATGCGTTGGATGACGGCAAAAACGAAGACACGCCAAATAAGAGGAAAGGTGCAATCCATTTAAGTTGACTAGGCAGGAAAGAATCTCATTTTCAGAGTTATTTATAGATGTTATAAAAATACCTAGTATTAGGCCCCATCACAAAACAAATAATATATTTGCTGTCGTTTTTTATGTATTTTTGGTGTAGCTAGAATCACTGTTCCTCGATGTTTCATAAAAGAAAGCAGGTTGGAATTAAAGGTGTTGCTCCCTTGCTAGAAAGAAAAACTGAAATAATTTTTTTCCGATGACTTTTGTAATCAAGTTTACTGTTGGAAGTTGGAAAGGAATTCCCATTTTTCAATACGATGTGAAAAGTTGTTGTGTTGAAGGGATCCTAAAAGTGGGAAGGATTTGGTAAGCATATTTCTATAATGTGATCATCAGTATAGGTATGTCAATCAGATTTTATACATCTACTTTTCGCATTTCTGCCTTTATGTTTTTCTTTGATATTTGGAAGACAATGAAGACACATGCCTAACTTACAAAATCTGTCTTGCTTCAAACTATTGGTTTGATTTGCAGTCACCAACATCAGTTTACAATAATTTTGCTTTCGAGTACTTTAATACCCCAGGGCAATTTATATGATTTTTACTTCAAAGGCATGGTGCCGTTGTTGTTGTAGACTCTGTATCACACTGGTTGTGATATTCAGATTGCGTTCTTTGCATTCTCATTCTGCATCAATGATCGTCCCCATTCTATTTTTTATTGTGATATTCTACTCTGCATGACCTTTGCAAGTAAGCTCCTTGCTGTTTGTGTGACAATAAAAGTCAAGCTTTGAATGAATAGCAGAGCTTTCACATCACTTTTTTTGCTTGTTGTATAAGATTCCCAGAACGGAATCAGAATGCCAACGTTAGTAGATATTCCCTGCTGAATGTAATGTCATATATATCTTTTCCTCTTTTTACTGATTTTTGCTCCATTTTATTCATACATTTCAATGAAAGAACGTGCTATCTTTTTGATTCTGTTTTGCTACGATAAAATATAAATTAAAAATTTTGCATTCACAGGCATGTTTTATAAAAAAAAGTCTGCATATTTTTTTTATTTAGACTACATATCTACTACCTATGTACAATGCATGACCCATGACTTCATCCTATTCAAGCAATGCTTTCATTTTTTTCATGTCGGAAATTTGAGCTACGTTTTACGAAACTCCTCACTAAATACCAGTTACTAAACGTCGACACTCGCTAACCTATAATATAATAATTACCTCCCGCCTTTAGATGTCAACAAGTTTGGTATTTTAGTATGAAAATTTTGTCAAACTAGCCCTGTTTTAGTGGAAATTTGACAGATATTATTGTAAGAGATCGTTTAAAATATACATAAGATAGAAAAGCTCGTGCAAAAACAGAGTTGAAAAGCATTGAATAATTGTTAGATGCTGTAGAAGCAATTGATTTCCCGTGCCACATATTTATGTACAGAAACATTAAAATTATTTGCTTGTTCAACTACTCGTAGTCGTCAATCGAATACAAAGTAAATTGAGCGTTGAATACTAAAGCAAATAGAGTACATAACTACTTTATAAAAACTGCAAAAGCAAAATGAACCACTTGTGAATTCATGCTCCATTTGCTTTCGCTTTTACATATTTTTTTTTACATTTCAGGTAGCAGTAGTATGTAGAAAAATTCAGGGTTGCAGAAGCACTCTTATGGTCATGCATTGCACAAGAATAAAGGAATAAAGGTAATGCCTTTGAGACAGCCGTTTTTTCTCGTTGTATCATTTTAAAAAGAAAGGGCCGACCACAGCATAACCAAGCTTTATAAAACAGCAACAAGTTCAAAAGTTTCAAGTAGCAAACACAAAAAAGCATTGCATATATGTATATACAACCCACTTACTCACCTTCACTTTTTCGAATAAATTGCAATGTATTTTGTATTATATAAGAATTTATGGACCTGTTTTCACCAGCATGGGTTTTGCTGTAAGAATTGTGCAAACGCTTCCGCTTTGTTTCCTTTGGGAAAATCGACCACACCACCGCAGTACAGCACCACAAAGCGCTCAACCATCCATATTTAGTTGCTGTTCCTTAGAATCTGTTTGTTTACCAACCAGCATGTTCCTAGTTATATTTGCCATTTTGAAGGTGATAGGTCTTCCCTAGACAGAAAATCATCTTGTATGAAATTCGTAGACGAGACGGACTGAGCTCTAATGATTTATGTTTGAAATACAAAATGTTCCAATGTACAATTGTATTCAATTCATATTTAATCATATCTCCCTGGAATACAAGATTGATGGGGGATTTCTAGTGAAATGATGAGGTCGAGTTCGCTAAACTGCTTATTGGTATATCAGAAAATGAACGTTTTTTGCAATAATAAGACTGAAAGATGCGGAACTGGTAAAAGCAAAAAAAAAAACTTGTTATAAAAGTTTTTTTTATCGTGAAATACTTTCCTGAGGAATTTACGTAGCTTATTGAGCTTAAAATGGACAGCATTTTCCGCTTTTCTCACGCGATCTCTTTTTGAACGTTTTATGGTACGTCACGACACATTTTATTAAAACGTCACTGTCACCACTCTCTAGCTATTCGTCGCCCTGTGTAAACAGCTAATCAAAAAGTTAGTCGTGTTTATGTAGCATTAAACAACCAAAGCAAAAGAGACTTTGATGCTCTAACATAGAATAAACTACGAAGGAAAGTAATCGAAATTGATTTCACTTTTGGAATGTTCGTGTGCACCACTAAAAATTAAAGTGAAACTGGGTCCGAAGAGTCAATAACATCTTAGCTCGTTGTGACTATGACATATAGTGGCTAATAAAAAAGCTGGAGTTTTTACTGAATAGAAAAATACTTTGATACAGTAGCTGTTGAAAGCCCATTGCCATGAAATGATCGTTTCTACAAGATTACTTCCGGCACCGTCTTGAACCTCCACACAATGTCATAAAATAACCACACTTTTAAGACAGGCGTATGGTAAAAGTATGGTAAACCGCTTATCGTTAGCATTTTTTTCTCCTGCGGTCCGACTGCTATTGTAGTATAAAGTAAAGCATATCTTTTTTTTGTTTTGTCCAGTTTGATATTGACTCGCCTTGTGGTTGCTGGTGTTTGCACGAGGAGCACAACCTAAACTGCATTGAATTAAATACAACAACTGACATATCGCTATCTTATTTCATGACTATGCCTCGAACAGAAAAAGAAAGTACAATAAAGTAGCAAAATGACAGCGGTCATGGAAAAAAAGAGAAAAAATGAGACACAGTTCTCATTTCCTCTGCCATTCCCAATCTATTTTCCTAACTTCCATCATCAGTAACATACACGTACACTATGAAAAAACTTTCCATGCTACATAGTGCTACATGCTTTCCTGATTTGACTGGCATTTGTAGAGGCGCCACCAAGTCAGTAAAGGTCGAGAGATTTATTTGTTTTGACTGGGAGACATGATATGTCATTTACAATAAAAAGTTGTGACTTACTATGACAGGTAGACACATTTGGATAATGACAATAATGCTTTTGAATTTCAACATAATAAAGTTGATTTTTAAACTGTGTGGGCAAGCATGAAGTGCGTATATAGCTATGTAATCATTTCATCTTTGCTCCGGGAAATAATACTAGTAGTGAATGAGAGTAACAAAATTCGCTGTTTTCGCTGGTTTTAGAAGTACCTAGATGTGTAGAATCAGAACTCATTTATCAGATTGGGCAATCATTGACTTTGTTCCAATTCCCCAAAAAAAATCCAATGTCATAACCATTGAGCTTGCTACCTACAAGCTATTTACTGACAAATAAAGAACATCTCTAGTAGAAATTCTACAAGCTTTGGCACTTCAATCAAACGTCTGTCACTGAATATAATATAGTGATCTAGCACGCTTAAAACTGTTCAATCCCATTTATACATATACAACATATTATGTACTACTGTGTCAGTAGTATCGCTCTAAATTGAATCTCTTCACTTCACTCTACTCCATGCATGTAGGTATATATGTCAGTAAATATATTTTCTGCTACGAACAAGTAGAAAACTGAATGCTCAAAAAATTCTCTGTAAGAAGTACGCAGGAAATGATCTGCGTTGTAAGTGGAACATGTGTTGCGAAACGGAGAGAAAGCACAACACACATCTTGTTGTTGCATTAACCGGCAAATATTAGTGAAAAGCGAATAGAGAGAAACAGAAATGGAGCTTTGAGTGATGTGAAAGTCTTTTCAAGAACTGTTCATGTCTAGTCAAGTGAAAGTCAAAGAATACAAATAAATTGCTACTTTTCTCTTTTTTCATTTCAAATGTGTTATTGTTGTACCGTCGTACCCATCAAAACGTGAATACTTTAAGCTGATGCTACTACAAAAGGAATGATAGCTAAACTGGTCTTTTCGTTTCTCTACTTCTTTTTTTTGTCCGGAATAATGTTTCTTTATTATTCTTCACGTTAAATGGACATTGCCCAAGTAATCAGTTTGAGAATAAAGAATATTCAATACTACTATTTCAGTCATACTAGACATTTGAAAAACAGCAACACAAAGTAAAAAGGCTAGTATAATTTTCAAATGAAATTTCCTCTTTTCATGCCCGTCTACACTACTTTGCAGAACAATAAATGCAGTCTCGTAAATACGAGAAACTTTCACCTACACAATATGGACAAAAACAATGAGTTTTTTTATTCGTATCATACGATATTTATCTATCCTGAGGAAAAACATGTCATCACAGCTGCTTCAACAAATTGTATTTGTATTTGAGCTGACTACCACCGACTCTATAAGTAAATATAAATATATATTATTTGCTTATTTCGAGAGAAAAATAAACTAGGCAAATATGGAAATCAACTACTAAACCAAGCAAGGAGTCAACTGCATGTCAACTTGAGCCAAAAAAAATTCTGTCTTCAGTCTTCTTGACAAACGACAACATCACAGCAGCACACGAGAAAGAACAAAAGTAACAAATATACTTACTAACTTGCTGATATCTTTCTTTTCTACCTACAAAAGAGAAACAAACGCATACAACTTTGTTTTACTCTTTATCTTTCCTCATACCATGCCCTACTATGATTGACTGTAAAAGTGGAACAATTCAGCACAGGAGGAAAGCACGGATCCGAGATTATGTGATATGTCATAAAAACGTCTGGAGATACTAAACAGAAAATATAACTTTTTTTACAAGACCGGAGGGAAGTATAATGTACATACATATCAGCACACTCACCCACTACCACTACTCACTTACTAAATCAGATAAATGTCTATTTAGTAGTGCGGCTTCTTTTCTATACTTATCTATAACAAACTACTCTGGCTTCTTTCCTATCTTCTTCTGTGCTTGTGGTGTTATTTTTGGTTAGTTAGCTAGTTACTTGATAACTGGTCCATCGCTCATTTCTATCCGACTGACCAAAAAAGTTTCTTTGTGACGCACCCACTCAGACTCGCATGAGAAGATTTTTGTAAGTCATTATTTTCCCATTATCTGATTCTCTAAAAATACGGTAAAAAGAAAAACGTCAAGTTTTTTTTTTTTTTTTTTTTTTACTTGCGTGGCGAGGCCGAACATTATTAAAGCTGTATCTAATGTACATTGAACATCTTTATCACGGTATGACAAAAACAAAAACTATTTTCTGAGTGAAGAACCAGGATCAAAGTCATTACCTGTTTGCTTGTTGTCTGAACTCTATACTTTTAATTCGTCAAAGATATCCCATTGTTTTCCATTTTGTTAGCTTGCAGCAGTACTATTGTAAATGTATTTTGCTACAATACCTACACAAGTACTTCATATTGAAGAAAGTAATATCTAAAGTTCTACTTTCATCAGCAACGACGATTCCAGTATGGCCGCATTTTGATGAAGTTTTGAAGGTAAATGTTGTTGTGGAAGTGTAAACCCTTTTGAAGTCTATGTCATTCAATTTCTTTTCTGTATCGTAAACTTGTATTCATATTTTCATTGCTATTATGTACTTATTATTGAGAAAATGTATGTAGAGAGTAGCAAGTCCTCATGTGATTGGTGTCGGAATTCCCATTTTCTACTATAAACTAAAACATTAATATATATACAGTACAGACTGTTACAAGAGCAACTTTTCTGCACAAAATATTGTAATACTTTCTGGCATTTCTCTGTAACTTTTTGATACACAGCATACATATGTATTATGCATTCTCCAATAACACCAGAGTAAAAGTCCGACCACTCTAACTAACCAACCAAGTTTATCTTCCACTGTTTCTTCTTTCTACTAGTCAGAAGCACTCTAATAAAATAACGAATGAAATTTCTAGTTTCTCGTTGCCTTCTTGCTTCACATTCAAAGATTAAATAAATATTTTCATGTAGCGTAATAGTGCATTAAACAACGTATACTGTAACAGTCAAATATAATCTATATATTTCGGCTGGATAACTTTCCTCATTTATTTATTCTTTACTTCTCACTTCCTCAACTTTCATTTTGTTCTCGGTCAACAGCTACACTATCCATTTCTGATCTCGCTCGCATATTCTGAAAAGTTTTGACTTTCGTTCGTTTCATTTCTCTCAAAAACTACTATACAGCTCATGAAAAGTGAAAATAATGCATACATGCATATTTATTATGGCAAACTACGAAAGACAATACCGATACGAATATCGAACACCTATATAAATATTTGCCAAGCAATTTCATTCATTACTGGGTAGAAACTTTGGAAATTGGGAAAGGCAACATTACTAATACGAAATGAAACAACTTAAATCTTAAGTTTTGACGACCGTGTAACAATGTAATAAGTATTTCCGATGAGAGAAAGGAAAATTCCGTACCATTTTAATCTACTCTCATAAAATTCAGTTTATACGCTCTGCATTATAGTAGAGCAGGAATCGCTCTCTGAAAACAGGCACATTCCCAAGTTAATTGAGTTTAAAGTACAAACTCTCATAAAACAGTATGAGATCCATTGAGCTAGGAGAAGAATAGGAAAAAATGCAATTTTATGGTCGTTTATAAAACAAACTGTGCCAAACTTTTGCCAGCAAAGCTTGCTAATCCTCTTGCACTTGGGTTAACCTGTCAGTTTGTATTGCATGCAAACCGCACATGAAATAAGTATGTGCTTCACATATTACCATGCAATAATTTCCTCATTCTACTTCCGTTCTCCGTAGAATATCATCATTACATAAGCAGTAGTGTACTGAAAGAGAAAGTAGCTTGATTTCCTGCATTCACTCTGCTTAGTCTAAGACTGAAAAGGAGTATCCCCATTGATGATGCTTGCTTACTTATACACTCTATTTTATACCATAAATAGGTATG
Organism: Lepidocyrtoides sp. E14; assembly: GCA_027743805.1. Lineage (NCBI taxonomy): Eukaryota > Metazoa > Arthropoda > Collembola > Entomobryomorpha > Entomobryidae > Lepidocyrtoides > Lepidocyrtoides sp. E14. Next base: position 10,570 of record JAHZMZ010000780.1, read on the forward strand.
CGCATAATTGTCAAAGATATGCGTAATAAAAGAAGGAGATGTAAATACTTACTCATACTTCATGCAAGTATATCCAATATTAGTTAAATAGGCAATCACCATAATATTATATAAAAAAGCAGTATAACAGCAATGTTATGTAGTTGGTAAAAAAAAAATTGAAAGTTTTTTGGCAACAGTAGTGGAACGTATATCCTGATGATGATACTTTGGCAAGTGCTACAATGCATGTGGCCACGATATTGTGGAGCAAAGGACGTTCATGTGTATGTTCCTCATTATTTTAATACTACATCAAATTTTCTTATTATGATAAACACTCTAGGTATGTATATTATATGGAGTTTAAATGACTAGTTTTAGTTTCATTTTCCCCATTGCCTCATACTTCGTTTACTTCAAGCTACTACTCCGTATCCTTGCTCTACATTCTTAGGCATTATAATAAATAATAATAGTAATAGGTACTCTCAATGTCTGCCTTAGCCGCTAATGGAGACATATGACAATCTCAAATTGTGAAAACATTATATGCAACTCCCTTCTCCATTTTCACTGCTTTCTTTTCCTTCCTTCTGCCCATCTCTCATCCTTTGTTTCTGCCTCAGTTCCTTTTCTACGTGCTTTGTTCTCTCAACTTTATGATGATGACAGTGAGTAATACAGGAAAACGGAAACAAATAGACAGTCAGCGAAAAAAAAGCGGAAACTACCATTATTGTGCCAGCTCATCATCATCTTCTCAAATCACCACCATCATTATTCCGCTCCTAGGTTTATGAAAATCTATTATGTATACGGCGAAAAAATAGTGTTTTCATGTTCTATAAGAAAGAATGCATGTAGGCACATGATGTTCAATTTATGTTCTTTGTTTTCAGTGTCCGTGATGTGATTTGTAACCTGAGTGGGTTAAAAGAATGATACTGCAAACAAGCAAAACTCTCAAATTTGTTTGTACTTTGTTCCACAATTTTATTTATGTTCTTATCATTTTTATAGCTTCCATAACCTTAAATGGTGCATTGCCTTGCTGGTTCGATGCTACTCTAAATTCTTGCATCCTATTGTACTGTTTTCAGCCTCAAGCTCACTTTTTTCTTCTCTTGTTATTGGATCTTGTAAATTTTGATGATGCAGCAAACACAATAGCAATAGCAGTTATTTATTATTTGTTGTATGTTATCGATAAATTGCAGATGTAACACAAATTGCTTAGTTAGTCATGCATCAATTCACTTATTACATTTTTACCCGTCCCCAGTAACGTATTCTATTATTATGGAAGTTTGGATGACATTGAAAAAAAAAGCCGGTCATCTAACCAAACTATGCATCCCACTCATGTATGCAGAGATAATATAGAAAAGCTAAACAAAAAATCTTCCACTTCAAAATTTTCATGAATGTGACGAAGTCTACAAGCTATAAAATTAGTAAAGTGTGATGAATGAGTTTTATTTCTGCTGTAAGTTTTACATTTCTCAGAAAAGAAGAAAGAATAAAAAAAGAAACACGAGACGTGCCTTTGGTACTCTTCTGGAGTGTGAATTTTTCTCTCATTAAGGAAATCACTTGGGTGAATTCTGTCCTATTTGTCCGTGTTGGGAATAAATGGCCAAGGAAGATTGATGAGTGTGGTGGCTGGCTTGCTTTTAGCAGTGGAGAGCAGAATACAATAGTGGAGAATCACAATAACCAGTACAAGTATTAGTAGTAGTAGCTGCTTTCATTCTGTCATCGACTTGGGCATAGTTTCCCTTGCTTTTACAATACTCCATCTCTATGCCTAGTTTGATTAATCAATGGAAGCCCTATAGATGAGGGTGATAAATGGCTAGTTTATGTATTATGCAAGCTTCTTAGCGTAGCCAAAATAAATAAACTGTCTGGTTGTATGCAAATTACTAACGTGTCCTATATAACGATCTTAAGGTTTGGTAGTCGGCGGTCATGCAGAGCTAGAATAAATTAATGATGATCAAACGAAAGTTGATCCAATCTTGTTCCGTTAATTTAGAATCTTCTTGTCTTAAAATTAAAGTATTTGTATTGCAATTTAAAAGCTGGTGTTTCGTTATTAAAAAAGGGCATGTGCAAGATGTTACTCAACTCAGCAAAAGTAATTGCTAGCTTCATGTGCATAGAAGCAAAGTGAAATATATGTAAAACGCAGAAAAAACCAATAACAAACATTTTTTAGAATTTATTCCTTTTCGCTCTTGGGGGCAGTTTGTAAATTAGGTCTGTACAAATGCCTTACACGTATTCAACCTGAAAATTAGTACTGATACTACCATTATTTTTACGTTGGATATTTCCAAGCTCCAAAGAATTAATTAAACGCTGCCCGAAACTTTAATATAAAATAAAGGAGAGCGAGTAATCCATCATCAAAATTGTTAGGTTAAAAGCTCCCCAATGTGCAATATTAAGTTCTAAAGAATACCGTATTGTATGCGTGCGTTGCACAATCTTAGATGATTAAAAGTATGCATGGTAGGTATCTAATCTATGCCTCAATGGCTAATAAAATGCTAATAATGAAAACAGTTTTTAGCGGTAGGGATGTTTCTAATTTGCTACTTTGTTTACACATTTAATGGAAAATCTACGGCTTAATAAATCATGCGAAATAATAACATGGGAAAACACGGTCTATAAAGATTTGCTTTTACATTTTCTTACAAACTGTAAGAGCGTTTGTAAATATGTAAACATAATATATTTCCCTTATTTAATCTTCACTTTCTCATGAAAAGTTTTATACCTTTCTGCTCGGCACATATATTTGAAAGTAATACACGTAATACTACATATTATGAGAAACTTGGCCAAGTGCCGTCTGCAGGTAATTTAGAATTTATAATATACATAGCACAAAAAGTTCCCTCAGGGGACAACAAAACTTGAAGTGGAACATTCATTGCTGACTGAACGTTAAAAATGTTAAGACTACATCGTCTAACTCATCTGCTAAACTAAACTAACAGAATCTGTTACTTTTCGATAGAAATATCCCACTAGTACATACTGCGAGAAAAGTAAAAGGCTGTTGGCTGTTCGGTACTACAATGCCTTTCACTTTGTCATGGCAGGTGTCAAATATCATAGCACGGTTGAATGCATGACGGCTGTGAACTTGCTGTATTTTCTATGCAATATTGTTATGTCTTCACAATGCCGATAAACTGTATTATATCCCGTTTTTGTTTCTCGGTTAAGACTTTAAGCAAAGTCGAATGCAGATATTATTATACACTTGCAAAACTGGAATGTTGAAATATGTCCTGTTTGATAAGTAAGAAGTTTGTGTAAGAAAAGAAGTGAAAGTTAATGATTATAGTCTTTCTTTGATGACGTCTACTTACCATCGGTAAAAGCATGTAAATGGATTCGGTTCAGTGTATTTTCGCCAAGCACGAAGCTGAAATATTGCAGCAATTTGAGTTAGCAAATAGACTGAAAATAATATTATAGTGTTTTTGTTACTTTTTCTCCACTTCCCAGTAAAATAAATTACATTTCTAACAAGACGAGACAGAGAGTATTTGCTCTACACTTTGTGTAATTGTGAAGCATTAACTATACATAAACTAATCTTTCTGCATTCTTTCTTTCAACAATCCTTCACTTTCTTCCTACTTGGTGGGTAGGTACCTAAGGCAAAAGGATTTCAATTAAATTGACGAATGTTTACTTACTCTTTGAGTATAGAAGTCTCATTTACCTTTTTGCTCTATCCCACTTGCTTCTTCAATTCCATTACCATTACCCCTGCTGGCTCTACACATGCTTCTGCTGCTGGTCGGAAAAATCTCATTTTTGTTCAAAGAATTCATTAGAGAAGAAGCCATAATTTGTCAGGGTTCCTGCTGGATTTCCCTACACGGTTTCATAGAACTTTTCGTGATGAACTAAAGAATGTACTTGTGTCCTTGTTGTATTGTGAAAGATTTTTTATCCTCTTGCATAGAGCACAAACGTATTATACAAGATATAATGCGGCGCGATGCTATTTACCCAAGTACAGCCTCGGCAAGCACACAAGCAGAGTAGTAAAATGGGTCTCACTAAAGTCAAAGTTTTGTGAAAATATCAACATGTTTATTTATGACAAAGTACCACTTGCTCATTTCTCAGACTTATTTCATTTTCACTTGGCTATGTTGATTATATTTCTACACACTTGTACAAATAAATAGAACACCCACAGTCTNTTGGCTATGTTGATTATATTTCTACACACTTAGTATATACAGCACACTTGTACAAATAAATAGAACACCCACAGTCTCATCTCTACTCATACTGATGATGATGCAGTGACGTAAGACACGTGTTTTCTTCTAAAAACATACTTATATAAATTGTAATGCAATTCAGATCTGTGAGATGAACATAAAAATACGAAAAAATGCTAGGATTAGTAATTTTCTGTACCACGAATCATGTTTAGTAAATTTGTGGAGAGGGTTTGACATGCTATTCAAAAGTTCAGTCAGAGTATAAGTTAATTTTGTACACTTGAAAAATTAATTTAATTCTGTTAAATTAATATCAGCCTTTTAGTTTGATGTTTGAGCAAGGTTAATATCTACAAACGTAAAAACTACATTGACATCGATATTTTTAAAGCAAAGAGGAGCATATCAGAGAGAATTTTTTGTATGCTTCTAATGAACTATTTTACTAGTGGAGTTCATTAATGTAATTTTCAACTAGTTTTCCATTTGAATGAATGGACGAGCACTGAACTGAAATAAATTAAATGCTGGTAATTATTCACTGACTTTTACTCGTAACTTCGTTAGTTAGTCAGCATCAAAGTACATGCAATGTAACGCATGTCATGTAGGCAGACACGAATTTATTGCTTGACATCCTCTTTTCGTTGAATGACTCATACTCTTTTCGTTGTTTATGCCAATACGGAGTGAAAACGAACAACTTAATCGTATAATCTGTAACATGATATTCAAAGTATAAAGTAGGCTAATTAATCTAAAAAATTCATATTTAGCTAAACATATTTGTGAAATACAAAGTATTACCTGCTTTAAACGATTTATACACCATAAAATTGATACATGTTTTTGACAACATGAAAACCAACATGTTTGAAGAAAGATATATTTTCAGCAGGAATTATTTGGGAACACCACCACATCAATCAAATAAATCATTAACTGCTTCACTATTATAAATGTGCGAACGTTGCACCTGCAGCAGCGTTAACACATCTCAGAAAATGAAATCGAAGCCAATGTGGCAGTAGTTTTCTGTATATCAGCTCGCTCTCTAGGGAAATTGCAAAATTCATATTACATTTGATTCAAGCAGAGACAGTTTATTGGCGATTGGATACATAAATATAGCTATATAATATGTTTTTATTCTGGTAAAGAATTTGACTTTAAAAGAACATACAACCACCTGTTATGTACGGAATTCCCCGTCAGCACTTTAGTGCAAACACAAATGACCCATGGCGCATGAAAAACAACCTGATAAAAACGAGTACCAAGACGGAACATACTACAATTTTCTCGTTACCCCGGTGGTATTACATATTTTTATAAGAAATGACTAAAATACCGATGTAATGTAAAATACGTGCATACTAAAAGCTAGGTATTGAAAAAAGCTTGGAGCACATTAATTTTTCTAACCTTACTTCTACCTGACAAGGTGAAAGTAGACTGAATTACAAATAACAGCATTACAGCAATTGTGATGTAAAATGTCATAAGGCTGACAGAGTACCATGTTTCTTAACCTCTACGTGGCCTTTCCTAGCTTGAAACGTGATATGGTCAATTAAGCAATAAGGTCTCAAAGCGAAAGCAGAAACACAAACGCTAAGAATAAGCAAAAATGTAGTGGTAGTTCAGTTGCAACGACTTCACGAGTAAAATGAGTAAAAGGCAAACAATCAAGGTGACGCAGGTTGGGGAAAAGAGCAATACATATATAAACTGCTGCTAGTTCTTTTAGCGCAAAAGGGAATTTGAGAAGGGGAAAGTAAGTGCACACTCATTCGTTTTGAATAAAAACGGATTGTTAGTTCAATTTGAGTCGTATATAATATATCATTATCCTTACAACTGAGCCACGTCCAAAGGCGACTAAAAGCCTTTGTGGTATGGGGTCGTACTGATGATGATGATGATCATGATCATCTCGTCTTTATTTACGTGTCGCTTTCCTATGTACATACATACTCCCAAATTAAATATGTAGTGACTTTTTGCTTCATTTATTGTCGTGATTAGAAAGAGTGTCATTTAGTAGAAGTCCAAGCTTTGCACATCATATTTTGAAACTACGCTGCCACTTGAGTTCAGTGTGCTCTTACAATCTTCATCCTGTAAACATTTTTAACTTTTGGAGAAGACTACTCAGTCGGAAAGCACGAAGACTTTTCAAAGGATATATTATTACAATAAATTATAGCAAGATAGCAATTTCCGTCTCACTTTACTGCTTCATGTATCACCATAACTGAAAGTTTGATAATTGAACGTCCTTTGGAGAGTTCGAAAATAGAGTAGAAAGGGAAAACGCTAAAGTGGAATGCCATGTTAGATAGCAGTTGTTTATTTAGAAAGAAAAAGGCAAAATAAGTTCTTATGCAAGTGTTGCTGGTGTATAATACATGTCAATCTACTGGAGAGATAGTGAAAGCCTATAAATTGAAAAGACTAGTTGATTCTCAAGTTTCTAAATAAATGATTCACTATTGAAAAGCTTAGTCTCATGTCTCATTCTCGCCTTTCTATATAGTAGTGGCTTACAACTTACAATAATAAGAGACTTAGCAACGTTTATATTTTTAGTGAAAACTGGTAGAAACACTGTTTGTTATAGGGGAGGAAGATCCACCTCATAAATTACAATTTTCCTCTTCTAGTTGGGATCGGATTCAAAATATATGTTACTGTACCTTATTATTAGGGACGAATGCTGCGTGCAGTATAGATTATCACACAATACACTGGCAGAACGTCCTTTTCACCCTGGCAAAACATTATTTGCANNCCACCTCATAAATTACAATTTTCCTCGTCTAGTTGGGATCGGATTCAAAATATATGTTACTGTACCTTATTATTAGGGACGAATGCTGCGTGCAGTATAGATTATCACACAATACACTGGCAGAACGTCCTTTTCACCCTGGCAAAACATTATTTGCAAAAGTAGCAAGGACAAATGTCACGACTCGGCATTCTCGGCAAGTCATTTAAAAATATTACATGAAGACTTCTGTTTTATTTAATATGCTCGTTAGTTTAATTACTACTAATTTAATTGTTTGAATTCACATAATACACTGTCATATCCCAATGTATGTTTTTGTATAATTATCATTTCCTCGCGTCATCTATTTTTATTATCAGTGTTTTTTGTTCTTAAAACTTCTAACGATGCGTGCATGAGCTAATTGGATTCAGAACAAAATAAAAATATCGACGAGTAGAGAATGAAACGAACCATTCCATTCCAAATAAATAAAAAAATAAACAAGTGTTTTTTTTCTTAAAACTTCTAACGATGCGTGCATGAGCTAATTGGATTCAGAACAAAATAAAAATATCGACGAGTAGAGAATGAAACGAACCATTCCATTCCAAATAAATAAAAAAATAAACTTTTTTGATGTCAAGAGAGTTGGCATTAATCCGCTTACATCGGTATAATATCAAACGGAAAGAGTCAACTTCATTGGATGAAAACATGGTTTTCCAGTTTCGAATTTCAACGTGACTTCCTTTCCACTTCATAGGATAGTCAGAATAAAAATATTATGTTAGTTTGTACGCTAATGAGGAATAACATATTTGATGACCAATATCGCATTTCTCTTACTCAGTTAACCAGTAATGCAAATTATACATATCTACAAAAGTATTCCACAGCAGTGGGCGCAGAAATCCCCTCTAATCGAGTGCTTAGTTTCCATAAAACAGAACGACGTATCTACTAATTTTGTGATAAAAAACTATCAGTACTAAAATCAGTTATAGTTGGACCTATGCGTAGGACTAGACACTAGACACTAACTCATGCAACCGGATTCTCGCTTCCACTTTCAAAAATATTCTCGTTTCCTTCCCTCATATTTATGCTTTTCCGTTTGATCCCGTTTTTCCTTGCAATCAGTCTACAAAAAAGTATAGTACAATTCCACCTCTCTAGTACCGCACCTTCTCTCCTGTTTAATATGACTTTTGGTATAGGTAAAATAATATGTATATTTTATATGTAAAAATAACGGTCAGATTTTTCACTTTTATCGTATTTGAATCATCTTTTATGCTTTTGATTGAGTACTTCTATGAAATTCAATTTTATTCAGACTTTTTGCTCCATATTTTTGAGAGCATCTTTTTTTTTTAGTAAAACCGAAACGAATGAATGTTCCTATGTGTAAAGTGAAACACTTGACTTGTTCTTTCAAAGCATCTGTCAGAATACATGATACGTTTGATACGCATACGTAACAGTTCTTTGAACATACAACCGAAACGAATGAATATTCCTATGTGTAAAGTGAAACACTTGACTTGTTCTTTCAAAGCATCTGTCAGAATACATGATACGTTTGATACGCATACGTAACAGTTCTTTGAACATACCAATTTTGAATATTATGAATGAAGTGAAAAATGAGCTATGCTTTCCATAATCCAAATGAATTTCCTTCTTTATACGCTTATGTAATGTGCGAAAGTATGTATGAGTAGATCGAGGTTTTCCTTTTGATTTGCTTGCACACAGAGTTATAAAACCTTTGAGTTTGGTTGGTTTGGTTTGAGAGTGGAGGTCATTCGGGATTTTAAACCTTCAGTATTTTTGGTTAAGTGACGTGGTATGATGCATCATGACGTTATGCGTGGCACTTACCAAAACAATTAAATAGAAATCGGAGTCGAAGCCTTTGTCTTTCCCACAGCATGTTTTTTCCAAGTGTACTTTGTAAGCTTGTTTAAACGATAAACATTGTTTTATGATTCTCTGACGAAAGCAATTTTACAAGTTGTTAGTTTTCCTCTGTAAATTCTCTCTCAGTTCTAGCCAGTTTGCTATTCTGAAGCCTTTACTGTTTTTTATTCCTTTACAAAAATCATATTACTTTTTGCACTTTCTATGCTCAACCTTTCGTGTTAATAATTACGAAAGGGTATTTCAGTGATTACCACAGCGTTTAATGGTTGACAAACAATATTATGTTCTCTACCTATAGCTATGTGTGTCTTTA
>JAHZMZ010000781.1:0-27851 GCA_027743805.1 Lepidocyrtoides sp. E14
TGATCAGAAAAGAACGCATCACACCAAAAGGTGGTTTGAAGAAAATCAACCGCTGATAACCCAGTCAGTCATCGTTATTCTTGTTGCTAATTCTGTAAAATGCATAATATAATAATTATTTATGTTATTTATTTTATCAACATATCACTGAAATTAATATGCATAATATGTATCTTTATTCTCACAAATTAGTAATTTAGTAATAAATCAAAATTATCAAGTTCCTCATACTGGTTGTTTTTGTTAAAACACTGTTCCTCTGTGAGGTATTTCTTCTTGATGTGTCAGCAATCTATTTAAATTAGTTGATGGGGTTTGAGTTTGAAAATTTATGAGTTACAGTACAATAATGGCAATTGGGGAGTAACGTCGGGGAACTGGAAAGTTTGCAAATTAGTACACACGTAGGCAATTTTTATTATTGCTTGCAATGGCAAATTCAACACATCGTGCATTCTAGCTTTGCACCAAAGTTTACATTGTAAACAATTGTCATGCTGCCTAAAAATGAAACGATTTATGTTAACTTTTACATTAGAAAGGATGACACTTTCACAGTGCTAAATAAGCATACTTTGACATTGTCATTAGTCATTATTAATAAAAAAACATTAATGAAACTACTTCATTTTAAGCAGTAAACTATGCATTTTAACCTTGAAAGTTTGAAGTGCATTTCTTTCTTTTTTTAAAACTTTCTTTTCGTCCTCAAAACGTAAATCTTTCGTTAAGTTTGAATTGTATTATGCTTTAAAAGTTTGTTCCGATGATAATTAAGTTGTAGCTCATCTTTTGTGATGCATGTATAGCACGACTGCAGTTTACAGTCATTGTTTCCAAAAATAAAAGGAAGAAGAAAACTTTTCAGAAACAAAATAAAACAGCGAAAGTTTTCTAAAAGTCACGAGGGTATATTCCCAAGCTTTTAATTTTGTAAGCAAATTATGTATCATGGTACGCTCACGAACAAAGTAAATATATACAATAGCTACACGCTTGCATTTATTCACTGCAGTTGCCATTAACCTGCAATGTCACATTTGTTTCTGTGCTCAGAAATACTGATGGGTATAGAGAAGTGAGAAACAAAAGAAGGTGAATGAAACGACATTGATGAATTTCTTGGTGAGATTTTATGTCTTTCTCTCTTTGCCCTCATCACCCAGAAAGCAAGCTGGGATTCGATTTGACTTTGACTTTGAATTCAACTGCCTACCAGTCAATTTAGTTGTTATAAAGATATTCCACAAACTAACGTAATGATTACTCCGCAAAAAACAAAGTATGATTTTTTAAATCTCTATTGATTTGGACATACTAAACATACTGATCATTAGTAGCAATAATGCCAGGAAGGAAGTACATACGCTTACGAACATTCAATCAATTGTCTCTTTATTACGATTATCTGCACTTTGCACGCTCTAAATGACATGAACAATGAGATGAGATGCAACTGCATCATTTGATCAACAGATTGCTTTAGAAAGAACAATTTGGGGCAACGTGAGAATAGCATTCAAAATTGATTTTTACTTTATTTTTTATATATTTATTACTGTTTATGTGAGTTTTATGCACGTGTCTTCCGAACACAATGACCATGTAAACCACCATAACAATATGTTAATCTGTGTGTTTAATTGTGAATCTTTGGATATAAGCATATTATGTGCATTTTTCGGCATCACACATAAACCAACTTTTTCGTTCTAACTTAGTTCAACCGTGAGGATGACAAGACAAATTATCACCCACAGAGAACTACGTTCATTGTTTCTGGTTATCGTGAATCGCAACAACAATAATATCATTTTTTGGCAGCAGCAGTGTTCCTCTCAAGTTTATATTTGTATGCTACAAGCCGCTATAATAATGGTGATGCCGTGAGCAATCCTATATTTGAGTCATTGCATTGATTGTATTTCTAAATTGTTTACGGAATGTGTTTCGTGAAGGAAGGAATGATGACAATGAAAAAAGGGACACAAAAGGGTCGGAAATTCATATTATTGTGTCAAGTAAAGCGTAAATCCATAAATTACCAGGTATTGTGTTTATTTATTTCTGTTTAATGTAATAATTCCTAGCTGTTGCTAGAATCAGTTGATTATTCTGCCCCAGTAAGTTTAGCACGGAAAATGGATTTTCCGCAGTTATTGTCATTAGCACTAACGAATTGGTAATTGAATCTTTGAAATCCTGTCAACAAAGTTGTGCTGTCATTGTTATAAAAATAGTAGATGAGATTAATGAAGACGAGAGTTACAATTTAGAGACAACGCTTGTAAAAGCTTGTTGATTTGCAGTAAGAGTGAATCATAAAGGCTGACTACTACTATGAAATACGCTTTCACTTGCGTTGGTTAGTTTCACTGGCTTACTAAAGAAAATATCTACGGAACATTCAACGTAGCATTAGGTACACACACGTTTCTCCGGTCGTGTATAAAAATTGCATTGAACGTAAATAGGTATTCAGTAATAATCAGTCTGTACATACTATACTGACTCAGTCGGTAGCAACCTAAAACTTCACACTAAAACGTACAAATTTATAAATTTTAATATTTTTTATAAGCATTTCCATTTACAGTTTCATTTAGGCCACCTTTATCCGGAAAATACCCTGAAAACATAAAAATGGAATGTAGGTATATAAAACGTTATTCTAGGCAGCTTCAACTAAAATGACAAGAATAAGCTTATTAGCTACCAATATCAACACATGTGTACAACAGATAAGCTTTACTTGCCCATATCTATAGGTATGTAATTATCTCTTTGTAACTAATTATAGTATGCATCTTCAATCTTCGTCATAGTCAGAAAAGAATGAAAATAGCTTGTCGTTTATAATAGATTACTGACATCGTTTTTGTCGCGCTCGACAGGGTTTTAATTTCTCTTTGTTGCAATACAAAGCGTTTTTCATCTAATCATTTGTATAAATAAATACAACCTGTAGTACGTTCCCCAACTGCAAGCTTGGTACGCATTTTAGTGCTATTGTTACATTTTTTGCATCCTTATCTCTTGTGTCTTTTGCAGTCTCTGTTATTATTGTCCGATGACTCAGTTTCCTCAAGTTTCATTTGTACAGCACACTTCTGCTTTACAAAGCAAAGCCTTTTGAAATACTTAAAGGCTAAAATTATGAACGTTTTGAAGATGCGAGTCCGTGGGCGGTCCACATAAAATTTTTATACATACACATCTTTCATTCTAGTGATGCTGCTGCTAGCAGCTAACTGGACTCTAATTCCTATTATGGTAATTTTTTGTCATTGTCACTGAGAAGTGAAACCAAAAAATTCTTAACAAGAATCTTGAGGATGTCATTAGACAGAATAAAAATTGAATGGCATGGCATGCTTTTGATTTTGTAAGCATGCTGAGATAAGTAATTAATTGTAATTAGAGCGTATTGCTTACCAAGTGATCGTTTAAGAAGTTCTAAAATTACATTTTTTACAAAAACCTATCAAGCAGAAAATTGGAAAAATTTGACTGCAAACAAAGCATTAATGAATGTCGTTCATTTCGATTTCATTATCAATCAGAGTCACGTACAAAATATCAAAGTTGCAATTAGAATCACCGCTGCAGCGCGCTGCCGAGATAGCCACTTCCGATTTTATACTTTTGCCTGCACTGCAAGCTTTTTAACTTCAATCAAATGTTCCAATTTACTCGTCTTCGTGATTTTACAAACAAGTAGGTACTCTAGTTTACGTTTACTACAAAGACACCTACCTAATTGAATATGCAGCTTTGGCCTCGGAATTTAGAAACTCTAGGAAAAAACTAAAATAGAAATTCATGGGAATAACGTGATAAAGCAGCCCCATTCATTGAAAATCTACCTTGAACTCAAATGATTTCATCCTGTTCCGAGTTCACATAAAACTTCACTTTTAAAAAGGTTTTTTATTGTGCTAGGATGACTATTATTGAAAGCAATTTTGAAGGAAAATTATTTATACAAGAGCAGGAAGAAAAATTTCAATGACAGATATTTTAACCTTATCTGTTCTGCAACTAGGTATATTATATTAGTGTTACTCCAATAATGAGTAATAAATGACATGACTCGGATTTTTTATGCTGCAAACTTTGCACAATGGAATTAATAACACAAACGTTGAACATTCTGATCAGATCAATATTTTATAGTACTAGTTTTTACAATTCGCATATAAGTAAAGGTAAATTTTACCAGGCATTGAAAAGTTGAGTTTCTAATTCCTAATACTACTTTTTGGTATTCTCCCTTTTGTAAAATTTAAATCATACCTTAAATTGTGAAGGTATCACTTGTTTTATGTCATGCATATTTTTTCAAAGTAACATGGAATGTTTAGCTAGTTCAAAAAAATTTCTTTACAACTTTTCCTTCACAAAATATAACATCAAACTTTAGTAAATCGCTATACTATGTACGCCTTATGCGTAGCCGAAATTGGTTCCCTGCATACAGGACATAAGCCATTTAGTTGAAGCATGCAATCTGCACAAACACAAATGTGTCCACAATTAAGAATGATGACCTCCCTGGGATTGACCAAGCACACTCGACATGTTCGACATTGACAGAGATCATCCAAGTTGACATTCACTCTTTCCCTCCATAAGTGCTCCCGTAGTTTTGCCATTTTGTAGCGTTTCCAGTATTTGTATATCCTTCTACCAGTTATCAGGACACCAAATGCTACGGTTATTCCAATAACAACACGTTGGATATTTCTTTTCAGCTCTAATCGACTAATCAAATCTTCAATTGGTTGTGTGGTTAGCACATATGGAAATCCCTCTTCTGCTTCAGCAGGCTCTAGTAGTTTAAGATGACCCTTCTCTTTATCAAAAACAATCCTTCCTATACCAGTTACGATTGTCCCAATCGGTAAAAATCTTTCTGTTTTGCGAACTCCTACCAGCTTTGGTGAACCTATGCCGCCCATAGCCGCTGAGTAAACAGATGAATTTGATGGAGTGAAATAGCTTGAACAGGGTAAGAGAAGATTCTCCCAAATACTATTAAACGGGTTCTCCACTTCTACCACGAACTTGGACGAGTTCATTGTATTTAATATTGGCTTTAAAGCAAATGGTACTGAGTTTCGCTTTTCGTTAATAGAAGGCATCCTTTCCGCGTCCCATTCTTCCCAATGATCTCCAAACCTTTTAGGAGTGATTTCATGGATAGTAGTTATCTGTATAACACCTTTCATGCCAGTTGAGCTTTCAACGGTGCCTGCCAAGTCAGTGACACTGCCACGAACGACGGCATATGGAAGTACTTCATCCGGATTACATTCAATCATTGTCATTAGATCTTCTCCAACGTCCACGGTCGGAGCATTCTTGTAAAATCGAAGAGTACACACAAAACAGTCAACATTTGTGTTGCCTTTAATTTATGAATAATCGTTTCCTTCTCGGAATCGTTTTTTTTCCGCACCTTAATATTACCAATCGTTTTAGAATCCTTCCGATGGAGTAGAACAAGATATGTTGCCACCGCTGTATCTAATGTCAAAGCAATACAATCGAACCATCCTGCATTTGACATCGCAAATATTGTAATTTAAAACAGAGCTTAAACAGAGGTCCATAAAGTAATGATACTTGACAGTTGACAATAATTTGCTTTATCCTAGCTTAGATAATTTTATTTATTCGTACATAACCCTTCCCGAGATAAGCAATGCTATTTTTACTTTAAACTATAACAACTATGCATGCAAAATGTCATCAAAGTTCATGTGAAATTACACTATGCACTAGTGGGAATCAAGAGAAACATGACTTTTGATGAAAACATAAGATGACAAGGTGTTTAAATAAATTAATCAATCACATCATAAGATAACAATGATCACAATACCAAAAATTTGCAACTGTAGAATTTAATATATGATAGAGATTTTGAAACGTTTTAATATAGTTTATTGAAGACATCCATCAAACAAAATTACAAAGCGTATTCACTATTCAGTCACAAAACTTATAATTTCATTTGTCTGTGTATTTACATCTCAAAAGCCTGACAGTTAACTAGATTAATTATAGTCTAGTAATTTAGTGTGTGAAATATTTGATTTTGTCTATCACATAATATAATACATACAAATGTTTAAATACTTTTTTAACTCTTACAAATATAAAGTAAAGTAGTAGCATCATTTTTATCGGTGGAGTTCAAATTAAAAGTAATGTACAAAAGCTTAAACAATATATGCAGCATGGGTTCCAATAATAGCTTCCCGACAAATTGGACATTTTCGACTCAATTTAACGCAGCAATCTGCACACACACAAACGTGACCACAATTTAACAAAATCACTTCTCTTGGATTGACTAGACAAACGGTACAAGTTTGGCATTCTGATAAGCCTTCAAGATCAATTTTAGATCTTTCCTTTAGAATATTTTCTCTCATTCTCGCTAACTGCCGCGCTTTCCACCATATTCGAAACCTCCTAGTGGCTATTATCAAGCCCACTGAAAATAGTACAAAAGTGGCTACTTTGTACATAGTATTCCGACTTTCCATCCTCTTAATAATGCCTGCAAACAGAGAAAAATAAAATCTTTATTATGCAACATCACTTTATTAGTCAATCATATACATACATGCATATTGTATGCATGCATCTTATCTTATAATGTAATTTACTTTCAACTGGAAGTGTGCTAAGAATATAAGGCATTGGTTCGTCGCCCGATGGCTCTATAATTTTGATGCGCCCTTTTGAGTCTTTTACTAACTGACCGATTCCCGTTACTATTGTGTCAACAGGTAGAAACTCTTCAGTTTTTTCAACACCTCGAACAGCTACTCCTGTAAAGAATCCCATAACTGTGGACGCAACTGATGAGTTTGTTGGGGTGAAGTTTGTGGAGACGGTTAAAAGTAAATTCTCAGCGCTGGCATCAAATGGATTTTCAACTTCCACCAGCATCCTCTTGTCGGCATCCTGTATGCCAGTGATAGCAAAAGGTACAGAGTTTTGAGCCTGATGAATTTGTCGCACTGTGTCTCCCCTTTTTTCAAAAAATTGTACAACATCTATTAGGTCATAAAAAATAAATAGTAACAAATTACTATCAAAGCGTATTAAGTCTTCAATCATTCTGCACCAATGGTTGAAGGCGTGTCGCCTAAAACTGTGCTCATTTAGGGTGACCACTTGGAGGACTCCCTTGAGTCCAGAAGAACTTTCAATGGTTTGAGTAAGCTCTTTGACACGACCTCTAATGACCACATAAGGGAGAACACTTTCGGCACCACTGTTATGAAGATGACCTCGTTCTTGAAAGAGAGTTTCCAAATCAGTTCCAATGCCCACAGATGGTGCTTCCTATTGTTTAATATTTTAAAAAAATGCAATTTTGTTTCAGCTAGTATATGGGTACAATTTAATTGGTCCAGTAACCTTTACTTACGGCAATGTTTTTGATGATATGATCCCGTCTTTTATATACGGCATACAACAATGAAACAAGGAGACTGTCAACTCCAAGAAGAACGTAATCATGAAAGCTTGTCCACACCATTGTTGCAACTTATTTGGGCCGGTTAATTTTGATAATTTTGCTTTCTCCTACACCTGGTTCCTTTTCACACAATAGTTGGCAAATTGACGTTCATTCCTTAATCCTTGACCAACCCAAAATAGCAATTTAGTCCTCCCTAAACCAGAGAAATAAAGTCACAAGTAATTAATCATTGCTTGCCACTTCGTTTCTTTGCAATATATTTACAATGCCCAAATGACACTGCCAATGTAAGCACTATCGTCTATTTCTATCGACTCGCATGGGAAATGGGAAATACATATCAAACTTTGGTGCTTACGAAAGTAACAATCGTTAAGTGGTGATTTTATAATGCATATTAACATACCATTACATAAGACCAAGAGGTAAAAATTACAACAGCTTCTCTCTACTGAAAAGAAAGTAACTAACACTCAACAGCGTTTGAAGCGTTTTTTGGCAGAAAAGCAAATGTTTTCTCAGCAAACATTCTCTTGTGAATCTTGTGAATATTGCATACACCTTGAACTAAAACATCTGATCTAACCTAGCGAGAAAGTCTGATGAAAAAATGAATCCAAAGTTTATCATGGGCATGTGCATTGTGCTCAGCACACACACACATGAACTCATGTATTCCTGGACTGCCGCAGTTACATGATAGTTTGACATTTTCGGAAGTATTATTGGAAATAAATTGCAATCAAACAATTTTACATAAATGCTCAATTGATTGATTTGTACGGAAAAGGAAATTTTCATAAGACGACAATGCAATGCAATGGCGCAGGCGAGAATTCATTGTCATTGTTTGCTTCAAAGTATTTTCATAATAAACTGGACAAGTCAGTCTGGAGTTTTAACAAAATTCTGAGTTTAAGTTGGATTTGCTGCCATTAATTTTCAGACTGAAAATTCCAGTGTTCCAAAGAGTGCATGCATGCGTGTTGCACAATGCCCCACAAGGCCACAATATTGTTTTTCTCATAAAATTTATATTTATGTCATTCATTGCCAATTAATGAATTAACTAGCTTTAATTTGACTGAATGAAGCGATTACAAATTTATGAAACTCGAAAGCATCATGATCATAGTCTTGTGTTGTCGGAAATTCATATTCTGGCACCCGGTAGCTCATCCTCAGCAAATTGAATGCCAATGCTATAAACCTTATTGGTACATTGTACAGTAATACTGTCTACTCTCCGTTGTTGTCTCTTTGTCTCTGTTCCATTTGTCAGCGTAATGTAGTGCACAAAATCGCGGCGGTTGTGCGATACGGTAGCTTACCGTTGTTAGTGAATACAAAGATATTGATAATATTATCTTTACCGGCTTACACTTACGAAAAACAAAAATTATAAATGAACAAACAGAGAATATAAATAGGTATGTACAATGTGCAAGCCGAAAGCGTTCCTTATTGCTGACCTGTATTGAGTTTTTCAGGATGCATGATCGTAAAATTTTTAAGCAGTTGCAGCATTATTCCTTTTTATTAGCATCACTTCAAAAACTGTCTATTCTGAACTCCAAAATGACTTTCTAGAAATATATCAACTATGAGTTAAGTGGCTCGGGGGAAATGTATAAGGAGCATGAAAACAACAGGCAAAAACTAGAGTATCTTCTCAGCCTAAGCCCTGTTTTCTCATCCAGTTCCAGAAAAACTCTAGCAGATATGGAACTATTATTAAGATACAGATGAGGATGCAAGTTTACTAGTCCTTTCCAGAGGAGTGTATCAGAAGAAATATCATATCGGTTATGTGTAAATCATGTTTGTTTCATCCCGTGCATCAGTCCCTCCTTTCTTTAAAAACCGTCACAATGTAGACAAGTACTCAACAATTGTTCATCCGCAACTGTATACCTATACCCTTCTTGAAAGTCAGAGTTACGCCGCTGTAAGCACAAATTGATGAAGCTACAGACATACATACATTATCTACATTGTACATACACAATGCACAATAATATCTCGTAGTAAATATATGATCTGATTGCATTTACAACTGTTTTGTATTCTTACGGCTGCATAATAAACTAGTTTTGCAAGGATTCGTCACTTTGAAGGACGTGTAGCTCATTTACTTTAAACACCTCCAGTGATAAGCGCACATGGCTGAATGTTTTTCAGCTACATACTACACACTTACAACAACTTGCGTTTACGTCTTACGTAATATCGTAAATGAGTTGGTAGACAAACATAAACTGAAATTAAATTTGTTTTTGTGTTTACATACAGAAAGTTGTGGGGTAAGTACAGAGTTAATGAGTTTCTCACAAAAACATAACAAGCAAACAACACTCACATAGCATAATATACATCCATAGTACTACAACAAAATATACTAGCCACATTATTACTTTATCCATGCAATCTCATTCAACTTCAATATGAACATCTTGTCATTTCACCACCACTCATCATCATCATCGCAGCCAACATTTTTTCTTGTCCATGACAAGCAATTTATTTATGCCTTGTCTGCCTCTGCCTGGTGCAGCTGCAAACTCCAACGCTGAAAATTGTTCACTATCAGAACTTATTTTCAATCAGTTCAATATTTGTAGTGAGCATAAGCGTGACATACTAACCATTAGTGCTGTTTTGGTTTCTTGTACAGGATATTTTATGTAAAAAGCTGCAGGTATTGGTGTAAATATTCATTATAAGATATACCCTGATGCATACTCACACACTGGTATTTGGCATGGTGGTGACTGATGATTAGAATTGGTTATCTATCTGCTATTAGCTAATAATAACTGATTGTTTTCGTTGTTACCCGATTTCAATCCACGCACATTTTCTTTCTGCGCAGTGAAAATAGTGAATTAATTATTTAACAGCAAAAGGCGACAAGGACGTTACGCACAAGACAAAAAAGGTTTATAATATTTCATATATGTAGCATTATAGAATAATATTGTGCATGCACATAATATGCCCACTTTATGTATGTGTTTCACATCCAAGCTGCAGCCACCCACTTCCACCAGTTTGTTCCACCTTGCTTATTGTAAATTCAGAAGTTCATAGTCGCAGCAATAGCAATTGTAACTTTTGCAAGTGAGAGCAAGCAATGCCACGAGGAGGTGATCTATATACATACATAAGACCACATAGGTAATATTCACCTCTATAAATGGTTCATGTCGATACTGATGAGTTTTTGCGAGGGGACGGAAAAGATAAGTCAGGATCATTGCCAAAAGTCAATCTTATGACTTTTTTGATTTTTAAACCTTAGTTTGTTCAAAGTTGAGTAAGTTGTAGTCTATTAATAATTATGCTCTAAGAAGAGGTATTTCTGTAGGCGAATTTTGCTTCGATTCGTTTAAAGAACAGCTAGCATGCGTATTATGATCACGAACGCCATGTGAAATTTGCATATTACCTACTTTACTTTGATTCCGGGCTCATGTAAAATATGCAACAGCTACGAATAATTTTGGGCAAATTATTCGCAAAAAGAGAATGATTTGATTATCCATAGGCGACAGTTTATCCATTAGTACACACGTGATTACAAATCTGGCCCCTATTGCATAAAAATTACAAGATTTGTTGCAAGCCAATAGTAAAGTTGTTAATTTTTACTTTCGGTAGAGGAAGGCACTACACAATTTCATTATCATTTCCAAATCATCAAGTCTACAAAATTCTTAGTATTCCAACATTTTCGTGGTGCATCATATTCGGTCATGTGCACAAATTTCAAAGCAAGCAGATAAGATCGTTTACAAAACAAAATGTGCGCAAACAATTTACCAATTTTATCACGCATACACATATTGGTTTATATTGAGTTTGCTATATAAAACAAACATTACATAATAATTGTAAAGATAACATTCACAAATCTATCTGGTTCTTTTTTTACCATCAGACAAACGAGCAATTCAACCAAGAAGCTGATGGCTTGATGAGGGATCACCAAATTCGTTGACATCAACCTAGGCAGGCAAATTAGATTAGAAGAGAAAAGATTAGTCAAAGTGAACAGTCCTTAACAAGTTGAATGCAACCGGTGGTGCCGTATTGTTCATATCTTCCATGATCCTGCTAATACTAACAGAAAGTCGCAGTGAATCAAACCCAAGCGCAAAGCGAAATTGTTGTTCCTTCGTAGGAATTTGTATAATTATCATTTGTGAATAGGTGCGTCATTTAGCAAACCACTTTTGTCCTCACCAGGCTAGACAAGTGAAGAAAAACCTTCTACATTGAGGGTTTATTGCTATTGTAAGTGACAAACCAAAAACTTCTTATTTTGACCCATATGACCTGGCCTAAAACTAATTTACCACGGATTTGTGACTTGCATACTCTTGCAGAGCAAGGTCCTTCGTTCCGAGTTCACAATGGACGTCGATGCAAACCGTCAAACACTGAACGTCACAGAAGCTTCTGAGTCACAACCAAAGCTGGATATAAATCCCAACTATCCAAGTTTGAATTGGGGCGAACCAAAGACGCTGTTAGCAGATCCTCTTCCAGTTGTTCGAGGTGGAAAAGGATCCCCATGCAGCAGCCCGATTGCGGCAAGTTCTCCAGGGGTATTGGGACTACCGATTCCTTCACCAATTATTACAAAACGTACTCGGACTAATTCAACGTAAGCACGATTTCGTTTTTAAAATGGGTAGGGGATGACATGGTAGAACAATTTTGCATTTAAACCGGTAATGAAATTGATTTCAGGTATGACCGAGCCATGGAAAATCCAATAGAGAAAGGGTTCATCAAGTACTTTAGTAGGGGAAAGGGGCATGGATTTATTGTGAGCGAGAGAGGCGGCGATGACATTTTCGTGCACATTTCCGAGTAAGCGGCATTTGGGCGGAGACTCTAATTATACCATTATATTTAGGTACCGAAGGCATCACATGAATTTTTGTTTCTTTATTGTGCGAAGATGAAAAGAGCGAAGTAAGTTCAGAACAATCGAAAACGACTTTTTCGATTTGAGCTTTCGTGCATAACTGTTTATACAAAGGGGACTTTCAGGGATTTAAAAAGCATGCAGCTACATTATTACGTAGGCTAATTTGATTACGACAACATTTCAATTTTTTCTCTTTTCCCTAGATTAATTCAAACATTTGTGGTAGACTAATCAGACAACTCATACACCGTCGGTTGTCAAAATATGCACAAAAGAAGGGATATGTCTGACAATAATAATAATAATAATATAATGGAGTTGATCGACAGTCTGTCCTTATATTGTATTACCAGAGAAGAAAGTTTTGTAAAATCAAGTTATACAGTGACTTCAGGCAAAATTTGACATTTGCCACCATAACTCATGTTATGTACATATTTTTGCGAGTTTCTGTTTACCGGTACGATAAAATTCTTGTTAGTTTTCATGCGTCGAAATCAAATATTTTTGCCGGAATTCTTGCTGATAGTAGTGTATCAAATGCATACAATACTAGGTGAAATGTACAGAATCGATTGACTAAAATTCGACGAAATTATGTTGCTTTGATATTATTACTCTACTTCAATTTTGCATTAACATTTTGCATTGTGAAATACGTAATTATAATAAATACCTATTCAACTTGTAAGTAAACTAAATACATATGGCTCTGACTGATGAACTTTTCTAATAATACGAATATACCTTCACCTTTTGTAGTAAGTTGGAAAACCAATGAAACATCTCTGAACTGAAACTCATTACATTCAACATTATACATTTTGTATTAATTTACGATAGCAATTCGTACTTGTACATTGTAAGTGGTATATTTACAGACATTCTTCTCACTTGAAGTAACTACTTTTTCGTAATTTGCATACTACTTCGGTATACATGCAAATTAATCTTCTGTAAGTTAAGACCAAGATGCCTTCACTTGTTTGATTTTCTCCGGTGGAGGTTTTTGGGAGATGGGTTTAGTGGATCGTAGTAATAACATTCCAAGTGAAACTTCTCTTTCTCCAATAATAATTCAGCAGAAGTGTAGTTCGAACACCGATAATCCTTAGCATTTAAATAACCGGTACCATTCTGCCGCTCAAAGATATAGGCCGGAACATTCTTACCTACATGGTACAAAAACAATGCGTATTCTAAACTTACTAATCATTATAGGTCATTAGACAACAAAAGGGAAATGTTTGTGGATGTCACATTCATTTGTCAGTTCATTTGCATACGTTGTTGGGAGCAGAAGCAGCCTGCCAAGAAGCAATTTAAGCACACAAATTGTCCACAACTGCACAACACCATGTTCTCGGGATTAACTTTCATCGTGCATTTTATGCACCGGCTACCTGCAATCGTCAATCCATTTAATGTAGCCTTGAATTATTGTTATTCGAATTATGTCTTCTAGAGTTTATATTTTATTGAATGAAATTCATTATAGTCTTACCAATCGAAACAAACATTTCAAGTAATACATCTTTTGGATCGGGTTTGCAACAATAGATTGGGTGAGGGTACGGCAAACCTACCATTGACATCCTTCCTTCTACATTGCACTGGCCTTTCGAATGCATTGTTTCTGAAAGTTTCTCAGATAAACAGATAACACTAATATGCCTCCTATCCCTATTTTGACCATTTCTATGCATGACACAGCAACT
Organism: Lepidocyrtoides sp. E14; assembly: GCA_027743805.1. Classification (NCBI taxonomy): domain Eukaryota; kingdom Metazoa; phylum Arthropoda; class Collembola; order Entomobryomorpha; family Entomobryidae; genus Lepidocyrtoides; species Lepidocyrtoides sp. E14. Next base: position 14,162 of record JAHZMZ010000781.1, read on the forward strand.
TACCGCAATTTCCTAGGTGGAATGAAAATTTTAGTAAAAAGTCCCAACTTGTCCAATTTCGCCTGGTATCCAGATTTTTTATATTTAGCTTTCCAATTTAGCTAACTGAAAGAAAGGAGCCAAATAATTGATCCTCTATAAACTTGAGGCTTGAACAGAAGGCAAACCTACCATTGACATCCTTCCTTCTACATTGCACTGGCCTTTCGAATGCATTGTTTCTGAAAGTTTCTCAGATAACACTAATATGCCTCCTATCTCTATTTTGACCATTTCTATGCAAGACAGAAACTTACCGCAATTTCCTAGGTGGAATGAAAATTTTAGTAAAAAGTCCCAACTTGTCCAATTTCACCTGGTATCCAGATTTTTTCAATTTAGCTTTCCAATTTAGCTAACTGAAAGAAAGGAGCCAAATAATTGATCCTCTATAAACTTGAGGCTTGAACAGAAACGTTCCAGTATCGGTAGATGTTAGAATACCTTTATTCACTCTAAATTGGTGTCACCACCACCTGAACACAAGGCTACAATACGCCGTACAAGTTAAGGAGCTAAATCACATGTGTGGCTCTTATAGAGGTTACATCCTAGTCTCAAACCTACACAAGTATTAAAATCATTGTTGTCCATTAGCATGCCTATTATTATGCCTATCCATTAGATTAAACGTCAAAAGAGCAACCCAAAAGCACTTCTTGTAAAATTTCCTTCAAATACAGGGAAGTAAATATGCGGCAGATTGAACTTTTCAATTTGATAAGAGTACGGACTTGTGCCATGGAACATCCTCAAGTTTTGTAAATGCTATCATGTAAGCAACAAACAGTGAATTTAGGATCAGGTGGTAGAACGCTCCAGCGGGGAACGGGGAGAGATATTTTTTTCACATTCAATTTAATGTACTCAATTTGAGTATTTTCATTTTTCTGCGATCCACAAAAGTATGGCATGAGTACTTCAAAAATACAGGTTCATAATTATGTTTTCCTCCCTTCTCCTATCCGAGAAATATAAAGTTTCATTTGGAACATAACATAACCATGATGAAATCAATTTAATCACTTTTTTTCTAAGCATTAACTCTTTTCATATGACTTTAAACTAACAATTCAATTTATTTGGTATGTGTAGCAATGAGTTCAATCAGGTGGTAGAACGCTCCAGCGGGGAACGGGGAGAGATATTTTTTTTCACATTCAATTTAATGTACTCAATTTGAGTATTTTCATTTTTCTGCGATCCACAAAAGTACGGCATGAGTACTTCAAAAATACAGGTTCATAATAATTATGTTTTCCTCCCTTTTCCTTTCCGAGAAATATAAAGTTTCATTTGGAACATAACATAACCATGATAAAATCAATTTAATCGCTTTTTTTCTAAGCATTAACTCTTTTCATATGACTTTAAACTAACAATTCAATTTATTTGGTATGTGTAGCAATGAGTTCAGAAAGCTGAAAATTGTCGCACATCAAATCTTATCAACGGTCCCAACCGAACTAATTTTGTTACCTATATGTATATGCGTGCAGTCATAAGTCAAAGTGCCCTTGAGATTGCTTTTACATAGATTTGCATGTAGGTTAACATATTTATGCAAATTTTATTTATGTAATAAAGTCAACCATGCAGTTCTTAAGCCAAAAGCAATAAATGGGACACAAACGAATAAAAAATTTGAATTTTAATGTATACGAATAAAGTTTCTGTTCCATTTAATATTTTTAAAAATACATGAAAATTATGCCCACTTTAGGTTTAGGCTTGATTGCTGACTGATTTTGTTTTCATTGGATTTGGAGTCAAGAGAGTCAGACTAGGAAATTACTAATTCAGTTCCATTCTTTCCTTTTCTGGATTTGGATGGGGAAAAAATTGGTACATCTATGAAAATTTTTAATCACTGAGACAGAGCTAGAGTGGCTTTTTCTGGTAGTATATTATGAAAGAACAAAGGAAATATGTCATATCCAGCGAATGAGTGAGTGAATTACTTTTGTTGGCCTCCTCCATTCTTTCAAAGCAGCTAATACAAGTTCATACTGTAATATGAACTTCATACATATTTTTACGGCGATTTGTGCAATTACAGCTACATTACCAGTATGTGGATTGCAGTCGCATAATATCAAACAAGCAAAACGGAAAAAGTTTGCACACTCTGGTGCCGGTACTATACTGGCACCAAAAGACCAACTACCTATATCCAACATACTTCACACTTTACACCTTTTATGATGTAGTGATGTAGTCATGTAGTGTATGCAAAGTATGCATAAGTTCATAGTTCATTGATACATACATACATACCGGCAAGTTAGTTTTTCTCCGCGTTTTCACTTTTCAGTCGCTGAAGAAATGGAAGTATGGAACCAGTTCTGGGGTATGTATGGAACGGATGGAACGTTATTGGAAAACATGCAAGAGTAACTCTAGCGCGACTGTGCAACTATTATGATGATGATAAACTAATGAATTAGAGGATACAAACAGGTAACATTAGGTATTAATTAATAACCAAAATATTACAGTACTACAACACGCTATACAAAGCTTTCTCTTCTCTTCTGGAAATTGTTGCTTGCATAGGATGTATTTACAACAAAACAAAAATAATCTTTATGTATTGGAGTCAAACTTGTGTACACCCATTTATTTCTCTCAAGTAGTCGCAATCGAACCAATCTATATTTCCCAAATGTCAAAATTACATTCGAAAAGCAATATACGTATCGGAAAAAATGATGATTCGTCGGTAGCATCATCATAATACCTAAACCCAAATAATGTTCGCTCTCATTTCATCTTTTCTTCCCCTGTATTCAAGTGTATTCTCATTCTCATATATAGCAGATTAGTCATTCATTAGATTATTAGATCAGCAGCTAATGAAAGTCTATGACTTTTAGTCCTGTGTCGTGTCATGAACGTAACGGCAGTCATTATTTTTGTTCTTTGTTTGAGGTTTATCTTTAAATTTTTGACCGCTGCTACTTTTAAAGTTAAAATATAGTGGCGGTCACTACCACTCCACTTGCATATAATTGGGTATAATTACAAGTTATAAGCTTAAATCCCCCTCCCGATATGACATTACATATTTACTGCATTGTACGTGAAACCCAAAAATTCATACATAAAAGTCTTTGATTTTGCACCATGAAATACAGCAATTCAAGACAATTTCCATTTCATCGAATTTGCTAGACTTCTATCGATAATCCATAGTCAATATTATGATGACTTGTAATAATGTATCCCTCCATTATTTCATTAAATGACTCATTGACTTACACTTAAGTGTAACGTGATATAGAGAAGCAATATATTCACACTAGTCCAGTCAGTGGCCCAGGCCCATCATAGTACATGATAAGATTACTATCAACCAACCAGGTCAAAACTACCAGACAAAATATTTTCCCTAAACCAGCAAAGAGCTAAAAAAAGCTCTCGCTTCCATTATTCCATATATCTCTAGACCCGGCCTTCCATTCTATGACACTTGGCTTCTTATGCACATGCACAATGCGCAATGGAAAAAGTAAGTGCATACAATTTACAAAGTACAACCGTTGTAATGTACAATGGTTCCCTTCTTCTTCTTCCCTTCTTGAATACCGTGCTTTATTGTGTAAAATATTCTAAAAAATGTAAGGTAGTTTTAGTTTCTGATGTCTCTATGTGTGGAGTATAGAGTATAGTAGTGTGGAGAATGCAATGGAGCCAGAATAAGAACAGGGAATCAGGAAAAGACCACGACGACGACAACCACACCACCATACCACACCATCATCATCATTTCAAAGTCCCAATGAGGAAGAAAGAAGCCGGGAGGAGCTCCTCGCAAAAAAATCTCTCACTTGAACTTCAGCAAAAGGAAGAGGAGGCAGACAGAACGGACGTTAACTTCACTCTCTTTTCTGCGCTCTTACCTCACCATTACTACTACTACCTTCATTTTATACTATACTTAGCAGTTTAAATTAAATGCGTCTTCTTTCTTGAATACTATTTTAACCAATTCAGTTAGTAATTATTTGTATAAAATATTTTTGTCGAGAAATCATTTTTAAGGAAGGTGAACTTGTATCTAGACGAAAACTAATAGGTTTTCTTTTTCGTATTGCCGTTGATAGAAAACCTTATTAAGTTCACTATTTTTTTCGTCAGTATTTTATCGCAACGCTGGTAAATATATTTAATGCTAGCCAGGCGTAAATTAATTACAGACTGCTCGCGTAATGTTATATATTAAGTTTTAACTGCCTTGCAATCATACCTATCTATATTGCATTGTACTATACATTCAACACTAGTAAGAAAATATAGCCGTTAATTTTTCCAGCAAAAAGTCTCGTGTTAGATGCATAGGTTTTTTCTGGTATAATTTTGACAGGACACTAGAATAAAATATCTCAAACTCTCTAGAGGAGGTTGTCGTGTTCCTGTTGAGGTTATTGTTAAAAAGGCTTATTTTAAGAAGCGGCAGACTACGTAGAGTTTCCAGTTTTAGTTTGTCTACCTTCATTCATGTCACATGTACCACATTGAAAAGTTACCTTTTGAGAAAAGACAGCTGTTAGAAGTAGCGATTGGGATAATATTTTAGTGACTAATCATAGCAAAGAGTACGTGTTTAGAAATTTAATTGGTTACGTTTATTCTTACTTTATGTAAGGTAGGGGAATTAACTACAGATATTATACTAAATTAACTGTGGAAAGGTTTTCTCGAATGTCGAATGTCAGTATATGTGCATGAATTTTATGTAACATAGGTGTAAAGACAGCCAGCCGAGTTAAAACTACATTCTTGTAAACAGCTACTGCAAATTTTTTAGGCACACGCAATTTTGTTGTTTTCCCAAGATACACGATAACGAAGTCGAGTTTCGAACTTAATTTTTGTATTATAGATTATAATTCACTAATTGCTAGCATTTAGATGACCAGAAGTCAACCTTGACATTTCTATATAATATTTATACTTTATATTTTTGAAAAGCTGTTATTCTTTTGAAAAAACATTGAGGGTACTTTATTTTCAAAACTGTCGTGTCAGAGTATAGAGTACATTGGACTTTGTAATCCAAAACACAATCGTAATATTATTGTATCTGCCGAATATTTTACAAATATTTGTACACATTTTCAATTTGACGAAATCTACTTTTGAAATTGAAATTCAAAATATTATTGTATAAGCGTATTTGAAAGCGTAATCGCTTGATTCCGTTGTGTTAAAAGGTGGTAGTAAACAAAAAAAGGAGGATGAACATGAATCTAAACATGTCTAATCAACATACTTTGCAGCAGATGCAAAAGATTCACATGTAAGTTTTTTTCCTTCAAGAAACAGAGAATATTATTATTGTATTGTATAATATTTAACAAATATGCATTTTCCTTTTTGGTTTTAAACAGGAAGTTGGAGGACCTTCGGCTGAGACTGAACGAACCTATCGTACCTCTGACAAATGAAGCTATTCTTCACCTTTCAACTGAACTCCAGGTATGATTAAATTGAATTTTTATGGTAAGAGACAAAAGTTTTGCTTGCATCCTCTGAATTAAAAAAAAATGTTTATTTTTAACTTTCTAGCCTCTTTACAAGGCTTTTATAATGTACAATTTGGACGAGTTTATCGGTCGAAACTTGGAAAGTGCTTTGTGGAACGAACTGTTTCAAGACTCCCTTGACTCGTTACGGTAGAACTGACAAGAATTTGTTCAATTTAATGATTGAATCTGGAGTTGGCTTCTACCTTGGTCTTATTCAAGATATTGGAGTTCACTTTGATATATCTTTTATAACGTATGTTACTGCTAGTCCTTGATAAGCATGTTGTAGTCGTAGTGTTGGTTGAGGCTGTAAGGTACATAACGAAATAACTTACGTATTTGTATTTTACAGGAACACTCCCTCAGCCACAAAACTGTACTGCACATCACCGACAATGAACAATCATTTTGTTAAGCCGTCTAAGAGCAGTATTTACTTCATCATTCAAAACTGTTTGCTGCATGTTGGAGACTTGTTGCGATATCGTGGTAGTAGTTATGCTGAAGCAATCAAAATGTAAGTGGGAGCATGATTTTTCAAAATTCTGAAATTCTAGTTTTAAACCTAATGTAGCGTGAGTAGCAATGAATTGCATTTATATAAAAACAAAATATTTGAAGGTACGAAAAGTCTGCAGCTGTGTGTCCCTCAAATGGATACCCGTATCATCAAATGGGTTTAACCCAACTTTTAATTGCCACAACTTCTGGAGAAGACGAGGCAGTTATGGAAGGTCTTCTCTCGTGTTTTTATTACTTTGCCCGGTCCTTGGCTGTTACCAACCGATATATACCTGCATTTCAATCGATTGAAAATCTCGTAAAGAACAAAGTGGAGATTGTGGCGTAAGTTCATTTTAGCATTGCAACTTTTGAAACGTGACAAATGAAAACAAAAATTCTTACAGACCATTGCATTGCCTTAATTTTCATGCAGAAAGAAATTGGCTGCACCACAAGAGATGTTGCGAATTTTCATGGTGTCCATACATGAGAACACTAAAGCAGCCAATTTGAGCCAGTTGATGAATCCAATTGTCACCAATCATGAAGTAAGTGCTTCCACACTGGTAAAAATGATCGTCATTGCCCTTTGGAACAATTGGAGAAACCAGTTCAGTGTTGGCAGCCTGGAAATTGTTGCTGGCATCTTTAATGCTATTGTGCTGGCAATAACATCTGTCCTTGGAGTCGGAGAAGTTCAGCAACATTACACCTTTTGTCTCCCACATTGTAAGTGCTTCCGGTGAACGGTGAACCCTCATTTAATCTTTTGTATCAAATTAAAGATGGGGACAAATTATGTGTTAAGTGATTTGTAAACACACATAGACCTACATGCAAAAATTAATACTTTGTTTGTTTGTTTTTTTGCTTTCAGTGAAACTTCTTATGGAATGGATCAATTGGCATCAAGACAACCATGCAATGACATACTTTTACAGTCAGGTGAACATTGGGGCGCTTGTCAACGTTCTTAACCATCTCCGAATGAACAACACATTTGCTCAAAATCCTCCAAACTCATGGGTCTTGGAAGCAATTCTCCCAGAAGAAAAGAAACTCATTGGCTTCACCCCATTGGACTACGCTGTGTGCTTCAATGCTGGCTCCTCCGCTGGAGCTATTGAACCACCTAAGATTGGGAGTGGAAATGTAAATCCTCCGCGCCAAGCCATTCTTGGTGGACACCTACTATCAGAGGATAAAGACGTTGCATTGTCTTTCAATCTCAGGATCCATCGTATAGTTTCAGTTGCATTGAAACTGGCCGCAAATAAAAACGGATTTATGTACGATGGAAGTAACTTCATCGAAAAGGCTCTTTCCCCGATGTCTCCTAACGCTGTGCCTACTCAACTTCAACCTAGTCGACGAAATGTAGCTCTCCAAAGTATTTTCCGAACAGCAAACAGTAACAACGTCATTGATATCGGGACAGATAATCACCAGCACCAGGATTTAGTATCCCCATCAAGCTGTGCTTCGGCTTTGATCACTAATAGCAGCAATATATCCAACAGTTTATCATCATTAGTATCCTCAAGTACGACCCCTTCTCTGTCAACATCAACCTTAACCACTTCTCATGACTTTTTCCGCTCCATTTGGACCCCAGACACAGAGAACACAGAATCGAATTGGAATTAACGTGTAAGTTTTCATGTAAATAAATAAAAATCAGTTATAACCAAATCATACTTGAAGTGTTGTTTAAAGAAACAAAATGTTTCAGTGATTTTTCTCAGTCATGTAATTGTAATACAAAGTAATGCAGTCAGTGCCGATGTTTAGCCTTAAAGTTAAATTTTACGAATATAATTTTGTGTTTGTGTCTTCGTTCGCAACTTCGCCTAGTTTTTTTTAAGTATATGTAAAATAGATTGTGTGCGCTTCACAACATTACATTCTTGCTGTTGCACAGAAGAAGAAAAAATACGTAAACGACATTTCAGTTTTTTGTATATCTAGTTTTTACTACCTTATACAATACATTTTTTCGTTGGTACCTTACTCAATTTTGAATCATACAGCAATAATAAACAATAGTAACGAATAAAATGGTTTTTCGCTTCAGACTTAAATCTGCTCCTGGTCTGTTGATTGTTCTCTTTTCCTTCATAGATTGTCGTTGCTTAAACCATCATGTTTTCAGTGAACATTTGCAATCATTCGTTTTGATATGATACATGCATGCATAGTTAGTATGCTAGGCAGTAGGCAGGCATAACTCCCTGAATAAAATGGAAGGAAACATACACATCAAGGTGTTCTCTGCAGAGATTGACCAGTATCTTGTAAGCTGAAGAAATTGTGGAGCGTTGTTAGTAAACGAACGAATGTCATCCACCACACTAGAGATATGTATTACGCGGGATTAGGTTAACCTATATGACCCCTCCTTTAGAGAAATACTCTTAGATTTCTCTTAATGTAGATATAGCTACATTAGTAGTTGTTACTCTGCATAAAATGCCCATTCATGTTGATGGAGTTTTGTCGGTGGAGGTGAAACAAAGCCGGGGTTACCAAACAAACTTTTGGAAAGTAATAAAAAACAACAAATTTTGAAGGATGTCAGGGTAGAAATGGATAAGTAGGTGCATATATGTATTGCATTGTCTTTAGTCTTTATTACCTGTTTGTATTATCAGAATTTTTTAAACATAATTTAGCTTATTGTCAGTTCAGTTTCTACTCAAACCAGTCTGCCACCTTGCGTTTATTTGCGTTTCACCGTACATTTCTCATAAAAATGGAACATTATTTGCATTATTCACTCAAAATTTTAGTGCACTTGCTCATAACCACTGTATCCAGTGAAATGCACGTTGTAAAGTACGTAACATTGAATACAAGACTAGGTACTCTTCTCGGGACACATGAAATAGCGAGGACTCCATTTACATCATTCGATCTTAGAGGAGAACCTTGCTCACGCAATGTCTCATATTTGGCGTTTAGAGGTGTACCATACGCAGTAGCATCGCGATGGAGTGTAAGTTCTTGTCTCTTGAATCCATCCCGTATAATTAGGGCAAAAGGGCATGGCATAATATATGTAGTAGCAACTTAACAATTTGATTTTAATACCTTTCCTTCTTCGCAGGATCCTGTTATTGTACCATACATAACCAATGATACTTTTTTCAATGCTACGTTTGAGAAAAACCTGTGCCCTCAATGGATTAATGGTGAGTTAATGGGAGATGAAGACTGCTTGTATGCATCAATTTTCATTCCTTATGTGAAAAAAACAAATAAAACGGTTCCCTTCAAGATCATGGTCTACTTTCATGGAGGAGGTTTCATCGTCAAGTCAGATCAGAACAAGCTTCCCACACCTTTACTAGCTCAGAGAAATACAATCATTGTAATGTTCAACTATCGTATTTCCATTTTTGGATATCTTAGTACAGGATCATCACAACTACCGGGGAACTATGCCTTCTTGGATCAAATCGCTCTCTTAAAATGGATTCAAACGTATGGGGCAGATTTTTCGGGTAACCCGTATGACATTACCGTCTTTGGAAGCTCCATCGGAAGTGTCTCGATTCATTACCTCCTTTTAAGCAAACTTAGTAGGGGTTTATTTCATAAAGCAATAATGGAATCAGGCTCGGCATTTTGTGAGCGCTCATTAGTACCAAACCCCCTGGAAATTTCACAAAAACTTGGCAGCATGCTAAGATGTCCTACACATCATGAACGGGAACTTGTGAACTGTCTAATGTCAAGAAGCACATTTGAATTGATGTTGGCTGCAAAGAATTTGACCTTACAATGGAGCCTTCCTTCAGTATTAGGGCCGGTAATTGATAGATATTCTCGATCTCATTGGCATCAGTTTCTTCCAGACTTTCCAGAAAATCTACCTGTGGTCAATAATGTTCCTGTAATCGTCGGAATAACAACAGAGGAAGGACTAAATGCATTTGTGAAGCTGTCAAAAAATTATACATCGAAGCAGTTGCATAGCTTTTACTTTATTCATTCAGTCGTCCTACCCCGATATCTTGATTTAATCATGCGCCACAGACAAGTACCGTCACGCTACGATTATATTCATCAACTGGCCAACGAAACTATGTACTTTTACCAACGTGATTTTCATACCGACCCTATCCGTACTTTGGTGGAAATACTTGGCGATATATGGATAAACTCTTGCTTTACGAAAACATTAGACCGCCTCTGCGCAAACTATTCATCCTCGGTTTATGCATATGTATTTAGTCATCACGATGCAGGAGTATCACCATCTTTAATCAGAAGGGATGTTGACCAAATGCAGGTGCACCATCGAATCTTTGATTATGGAGTAGCACACACTGAAGAAATATTGTACCTGCTTGAAGCTGAAATAGATATCCTCAATTTTAAAGGGAATTTGCAAAGGAGTAGTACAAGAAATGCTATCATGTCAAAATATTTGTCCTTTATATGGACAAATTTTGCAGTCAATGGGTATGATGCTTGCAAGTACCAAGTACTAATAATAATGACATTGATTCTTATTTTTATTGCAAAACAAAACTCTATTTTTATTCATTAAAAATGTTACAAAAGGGAAGTACCAATGGTTATTGGATGGCCAACGTGGAATTCGTCTTGCACCGCAGCATACGACAAGCGTTTGTTTGAAATTAGCTTGGACTATCATAGATCGTTACCTCATTATCGTTTACGAGTAAGCGTACATCAGATTATTTGATTACATATAGTAAAGTTTCAGACGGTAATTACTTCTGATTTATGACACATAATAATAGGAGTATTTTACTTGAAAACAATGCTAGTTTAATAAATTTCCCTTGAAAAAGTGTGCAAATATAAAGCATTTGTATCTCTCTGGTATATTATAGCAAATTTGTAATATTTTTCGTAGGAAGCTGAATTCTGGTGGGAAAAACATCGGGATACGTGGCGAGGATGAAAGCTTTTATATCACGATGTCAGTCATGTCAGGAAAAGCGAGGAATTCAGTAGAAGAAAAGAACGAAAAGAAGAGAAATAAAGTTTTCTTCCCCCTCCCCCTTCATTGCATTGCACTTGGTTACACTTCTTATTTAAAATTATCGATCAAACTCATCGAACTTGAAGTAAATAATAACAACAAATTATACAAAGTGCTGAAACGATTAAACTGTGTCATTTTTTTAAAAAAAAACTAAGCGCTATTGTGCAAATGTTGCAACAAAATTTTGTGTACACAAGAGAATCATACTCATACTTGCTGATTGGCAAAGCGCGACAAAAATTAACAAGTATTTTGATATTTGAATGACCAAATTTCACAAGTGAAAATAAAATGAAAGTTCCTCATACCATCCCTAAAATCATTCTTCGGGCATACACCCGAAATTTGGATGAAGACGCATTAAAAAAGTCTTATGAAGGACGTACACTTGTTTCTGAGGATCCAACATGGGATAAGGATCTTCCTCCAACACTTGCTCAGCAGTGTTTAAATCTTGTCTTGGACGAGTTTCTCTTTTATGACAAATTGGTTGGGTATTTTGATAGCCTCAAATTACAAGAGTACGAACAGCAGAAAGCTAAATGGGAAGCGGATTTGGCAGAATACCTAGAAAAGAGAGAGCATTACGAGAAAAGGCTTCTCGATTATGAGAATAGATATTATCTTGATGGGGATTACGATGATTATGATGATGTAGACGCCAGTGGAAAGCCAATTGAGCCAGAAAAGGTTGATGATGAGTTTCCTGAATATGAGCCAATTCCTAGCATCTTGGACCACTTGAGGCATAGCAAAAAAAAATATGAATATTTCAATTCAGCAGTGATAATGATTTTGGAGAAATAAAACGTAAAATGTTTAACATTGCACTCTAGGGACGAAGACAGAGTTTACATTGTGGACGAGATAGAACTAGATTTGGTACCTTTTCCAATGGCTATCAAAATTATTCCAGATGAATACTACTGGGAACGACAAGCCCGTGATCGATGGAAGGTTAGTAGATAAATGCTAAATAAAATGCACAAGTCTATAATATTTTCACTAGAATTAATGAATTCAGCATGTAAGCATAAACACTTTGTTGTGAAATTTGTCAAAGGTGTTTAATATCAATGATCATAACAAGTCATGGCGTCGAATGTACATGGAAAAACATGCATGGGAAGCAATCGAAAAATTTCATCCAGCAGACGATGACATGGACAAGCTCAAGGAAGAATTGCAGCTTGTCTGCACGGAAGTCATTCGCCTTCATATACAAAATTTAATTCCAATTTGCTTCGGCACTCCAGCGAAAGAGATTGTCGCACAAACATTTGAAGGGGACAATGAATGGGGTCCAGATGAAGAGTTTGATGCGGGTTTCGGGGATAATGAGATGTTTCAAGATCCTGATGACGAGGGAGTTGCTGTCAGTGAAGATACAGTGAAGGCATTATCAAAAAAGAATAAGAAAAAGAAGCAAGCAAATAAAACAGAAAATACCCTCAAGTCCACCAATGAATCGGATTACATCATACCTCAAGAAAAGAGAAATCCTGAAATGGACAGGCAAGATTCTTCCCATGTGGATTTCAGTTTGCTTCTACCCCTGTTTACAAACCTGAAGGAGATGACCATTGTCTATGAAATGGTGGAGACAGGACTTGATTGGGAGGAGAGATATTTCAAATTTACCGACACGGATTGCTTAAATCTAGCAAAGGGTAAATTTATATACTGTTACAAAGATAGATGATGTATATTACCCAAAAATATGAACAAATCTGGTATCTCATAGTGCCCCATTTCAATTACAGCGCTGGCAGAAACGCCCTCACTCGAAAAGTTTGAGTTGCTTCGAAGTCACGTAAACGGAGAGCAATGTAAAACCCTTGTACGTGAAGGGCTGATCAAAATGCCACACTTGAAATATCTAAATCTTAATTATAACAGGATTGGGGACGTTGGAGCTCGAGCAGTTGCCCGATTACTCATTGATGAAAATTCTCGTGCCTTGCACACGCTTCATACGGTTCGCGTGGCTCGAAATCGGATACGCAACATTGGAGGAAAAGCATTGGCATTTGCCATAACCAAAAATCGCCATCTTACAATTTTGGATGCCCGATTAAATTCATTTGGAGATTCAGCCGGTTCCGATTTTGCATATGCGTTGGTCAAGAATACTCGTTTACTCGGTTTGTTCTTAGCTGGCAATAAACTCACCGAAGAGTCAGCATATTCAATTGGGAAAATGTTGTTTCACAATAAATCAATTAGAGAATTGGACGTTAGCTCTAACGATTTGGGCAAAAAAGGTGGTGAGTACTTGGCATTAGGGATGCGGAATAACAAAACTATATTGCGATTGGATGTTCGACTGTGCAATATTGGGCTGGACTTTGTCTACGATGTTGGCACTCATCTTAGAAAGAACAGGAATCGAGTTTCTGCCTTGAACTCTGCTGTGGACAGAGAAGATTATTATCCCCCGGAAGCAGAGAGTGGCTTGCTGGATCTTGATGAACTTCCCTTTGACGAAAATGATGATCTTGTTGTTGTTGATGTTGCTGCCGATGAACTTGAAGAAGAAATGGAAATAAATGCTGATGAGGAGGAGGGAGAGGGAAAGGAAGAGGAAGATAGAAAG
>JAHZMZ010000782.1:0-18183 GCA_027743805.1 Lepidocyrtoides sp. E14
GCTCTTAAATTATAAAAAAAAGTAAATATGAAGGCAGAGGATTAACTGAAGTTGTCTCGTCTCGGAAAACGTTCCCAAAAATCTCTTGTTCTGTTGGGTATCCATCCCCATTTTGCAACCTAAAACAGTGAAGGAACATGGCAATTTAGAAAAAGATAGAATATTATGAAGATTATGTCCACAAGATATCTTAATTTTATAAATGTGATGGTTGCATTAAAGCTTCCAATAAAAATGTAACTGGATACTGAATCACTGTAAACATGTCAATTAACAGTGGGATTAACACACCAGTATTGCTATCGCCTGATTTGATTAGAGTGATATTCAACGAAAGTGAATGACTCTTGCCCATAAAACCAGGCTCTCTTTTGCATCCAACAGCACTGAGATTCGAACCCCAGTGACACTGAATTCAAGTGAGGCTCATACAAGCTGGTACAATGTGACCACATGTAAAAGTATACTAAGTTTTTGCTCAAACAGTTTCATGCACCAAAGTCAAACTTTGACCTCCGAGCTAAAAATTATAATTATATTTCTTTAATTAAAAATAACTAACTAATTACTATTACCCTTTAAATTAATCATTATATCGTCACATCCGTCATTCCTGATTTATCGGCCTTAACGTCTTGCAAAGTTCTGACTCATTGAAGAGGTAGACTTTTGAATGTTGTAGGAATTTGATTTGATGCGCTTCTCTATGCTTCCATCTTCCGCCGCGGTAAGCAAATGTTTTCTGAAAATAATATAGAATGAAAAAAATAAATAAATAAATAAATTACAAACGGATTTAAAAAAAGTTAACAGTTAACTTACCTGATAAACTCGGCATCATGCTGTTTGGCTAGTTCCTCCTCCTCCCTCTTTGTCTCCTCTTTCCATCTCTCAACATTTTTTCTTCTGTCTTCATCCCGAACTTTGGCGTCATCCATCATCTCCCTTCTCTTTCTTTCCATTTCCTCTGAGCTCAATGGTTTCCGCTGCTGAGATCGTTGGAACTGAGGCACTGAATCTCTTTCTTTCCTTCCTCCCCCTCCTTTTCGACCATCATAACGCTGTGGACTTCTACTTTTCCTTCTTCTAAAATTATCATCCCTTCTACTTCTATCCCAGCTACGACTCCGTTCGCGACGAGCAGGACTTTTATAACGATCATCCCGACGACGATCGCGATCCCTAGAATCACGGACTGATGAAGAGGACGGGCGATGGCGTTCTTCATCACATCGGGAACTTCGACTCGGCTCCACTTTATCACGCTGCTTCTCCTTTACCTCCTTTCGGCGTTTTTCGTCACTACTGTCATCGGAGGAACTAGTACTGCTGCTGCTACTAGAACTTTCGTCTCTTTTGCCCTTTCTGTTAGACTTTTTCTTTTTTAAAGCACTCAACTTGGCTGCTAATAATCTATCTATGTCCGATTTGTTCAACTTTTTATTTTTCGAACCTGAATCAGACTCACTACTACTACTGCTATCTCTTCTCTTTTTGTGTTTTTTCTTGTGCTTTTTTGATTTCGACGCATTCCTCTGATTCTGCGCGGCCAACTTTTGCAGTTGCTTCAGTTTGATGGGATTTTGAAGAAGTTGTTTTAAAGTTTCCTGTTCTTTTTTCTCAATCTGATAAAGCGGGTCCTCTTTTATTTTTCGAACGATATCAACAGGACCTCCACTAATACATTCTTTGGTGGCGAATATGGACGCTGGTGTTAAATCTAAATTTAAAAAAATGACGAATGACGACACTGAGTACTCCCACAGAATAATTAACTATTCATTCATAATATAACGATCAGTGTTATCACTTCTTCTTTCATACCCTTTTCTACTTCATCCGCGTAAGAAAACCCCTGTCCTCCCGATTTCTCCTGTGCCTCCAAAAGCTGGAAGGATTTGTCCACTTTGCGCCCCAACAGATAGTCTTCACGGTCAACCAAGGCCGTTGGTCCTTTGTACATCCAATCCATCCCCTTGCTCCCTCCCTAAATGAAGATAAGATATCACAAACAAAACCAAATTAAAAAAATTGTATTACCTAATTATTAACTAGATACACCAAACACCACTCATAAACCGATCGTCCTAATTTAACTCCGCTACTTCAACTTAACTTAAATATTTTTTAAACTTACTTGGCCAGCGTCACTCATCTCTCAAAATGTTTAATTATACACTTTTCTCTCACGACCCACGATCTATCAAATTACATCTCTGTATTCCAATACTTAATTCATTACCACTTCCACTGCATTCTGGTCTATTTTTGCAAGAACTGAACGGAATATCGATAAGATAAAAAAAAACATTTAATGTCGATAAGCACTTCAAGACTGAAATTGTCCTCTCACAACAACAAGCTATTATTTTCATTTTATTTGTTATTTTCCAAATCGCGCAAATTCTCTACTTTGGTGCTGGGGCAAAGTGAAACTGCAAGAATGAACTTGAATGGAACGGTCGGATTACTGCATCCGTTGCTTGCCTTCTTAGCGTGCTTTGTAGAATAAAATGCAACAAAGACGGAGTTGCAGATATATGTATATGGATCGTGACGTGTGAATGAAGTATTTTTTCATAAACTTTATTCGCTAAATAATTTTTAAGCTATTTATTCGCTAAGTTTTTTTTACTAGAAACGTTACTACACACATCATAAATCCACATACAAGCGAGCTCCATGCATCACCCTCCTGTTCATAAATCCTCTCCCTCCCCCTCCAAAACGAGCCCGGGTAGAAGCGTCACAGTGCTCACTGGGCTGATATCTCTTGACATTTTCGAAGATCCACCAGTATTCACCATTCCTGGCAGTGGATAATACGTGTGCCCACCTCTACCCTTGGAGGAGGAGCTTACTGAAGCAGCACCTGTGGGGTAATAGCCTGCTCCACCAGGTCCTTGTTTGCAGTACACAAAATCAGGAGAAATTTCCACTTGTGGTGTTGCAGGTGCTGAGGAAGATGTACTTCTTCGTGACACCTTCAAACCCTGCTGGTTATTAGCATTCAAATTATTTTTATTTTTGTTATGACTGCCGCTAGAATACACAGCAGGTCTTGAAGATCCACTTCCGGAGTAAATGAAGCCGCTGCCACCAACTGTAGATGAGGGTGTGGAGGGATTGGAACGTGACGATGGTAAGTTTATATTCCCCGTTTTTTTCAACATGCTCTGTAAAGTGTAAATTAATTATTATTAAAGTTGGTAAAGTAATTGTATTTCTTGCTAAGGTATTTATTCTGCGATTGTGACGCCACCTTAAAATTGAAAGGTCCATAATCATCAAATTCGCCAATGTTCAGCTCTGGCATCATTCTAGTAGCCATATTTGTGAATTCCTCCATTGGATTGATGATCTCAGGGGATGAGCTTGCCCTGGGCTTCCCCTCAGGAACAATTCTCGGTCCGCCGTAAAGATTGGAGGATTTTTGGGGAATATTATTTTTATAAATCTTTGGCGGTTTTACAGGTGCCTTGGCAGAAGAAGATGACGCAGACGACGGGGAGTTATTATTATCACTGGTCTTTTTCAAATACCCACCACTCGGAGAATAGCGAGCTCCAACGGCGTGAATGCCAGCGTCCTTAGAATACTGCTCAAATTTTGCAGCAATGTCCCTTGGACTCGGTGGTCTTGCATCTTGCTCAAGATTATCATCGTCATAATTATCTTGAATATTAATAGGAGCCAATTGCTTTACTCCTTTTTTCTTCTCAGCTGCTCCCAAGTTTACCACACCGGAATAGCTGGGAGTGGGGGAGGTAGAGGTGGAACTGTAAACCCTGTTGTAGCCACCGGATGGCCTGTAGGATGATAAGCCGTTGGAACTAGTTTCCATCTTTTTTTGGACGTGCTTACTGCTGCTTGGTTTGTTCGATTCCAGAATAGTTTTCTTAACTAGTTTCAGGTCAGGTTCGCCTGATTTAACAGAACCCTTTTATTAAATTTTTTAAAGAAAAAAAGCCAAGTTCAGTCAGATTAGATGATGAATGAAGGTAGTGTGATGATGATAAGTATATCACGTCACGAGCAGACAAAATACTAAAAATGAAAAAATAAATAAATGGATGCTAAAAAACAAGTTTGCTGGGTTGGTTTACAAATTTTTCTTGAATAATTTAACTTTTTATTAGTTTATCGTTTACTAACTTTGAAAACAATATTTACAGAGGTTTGCAGTAATTTATATTTCAAGGAGGAATGAAAACAATACTACGTACGACAAGGCGAAATGAAGCTATTGAGGTAATTTTGAAATTTTAAAAAAAATTCTGACTCAGTAATGCATGCACATAACCCAACATACTTATCATCATCCCTTCAATTTTAAATGCTACGTGAGGTGCAATGCAAGCAAAACTTTTTATTCAGTGCTGCCAGTTGACTGGTCACTGCTACCAAAACCTCTGGCCACACTACCTTGACGTATTTCAGCTAAACGGGGATATCTTTTGCTCATTTTCTTCCTTGCCAAAAAGGCCCTCATCATTGACTGGATCTTTACCACTTTATGAACTTGTTGCTCGTACAGTCTGTTTAACAAAAAATAATAATAATGACTTTCCATTAACTGTCACATATTATCTAACAGCTTGTTTTGTATTGAAAAATTTGAATAATTGTAGTGCTTGATCAGATCTGATGGCAGGATTTGTTCGAAATTTGTAAATTTACCTTCGCAAAAATTCCGCAAATTTCAATCGTCTCGGATAGCCAATTTGTCTGGCTCTAACAGATTCAACAATTCCAAGTGCCCGGATCTATGCAAAAAAAAGAAGACAGAATAACTATTTTACTTTTCAAAATTCCAGTATTTTTTACTAATCTCTTTTGGTGCAAAACATGTCACTAGTTTATTACCTGGTATCGTATCAAATCCCGATCGAAGGAGAATGGTGTTGACTTGAGATTAGATCTGAGACACCTGACAAAATGTGCAGATCCTTCGGATACCTTTTGAAGCATCTCCAGCAACGAGTTTCTCATGGTTGCTGCAATCGTCTGCATTTGTCTACTCTGCGAATACTTTCCGCGTGATTTAGTGTTGAATTTCTGGATGTAAAGAAAGAAGAAGCAAAAAAAACAGAAGAAAAATAGATTTGATTTTCATTCAATTTTTTTTTCTCTGTGAAAATACCTTGCCTTCTGTTTTCTAGCAAGAAGAGGAACTACCATCTTGTCATTGACAAGATTGCAGGAAAAAAACATGTTCTAATCACAGCTATTTAATCACGCCGTTTTTATGGCATTGTTTTATCAACCCTTCAAAAGCTCATTTGCATATTATGTCGATAATGCAGATAGAGAGGGGAGGACAGGACAGGACAGGACAGCAAGTTTTTTTGAAAGTGCACAGGCAATAAAACAAGTTGGTCATCATGATGATATGATGATCATCATGATCAAGAAGGCTCCAACCGATTTGTTTTGAAACACCAAAAAACACAAAAAAAGTATTGTTCGTTGAGGTGCAGAGAACAGGTGTAATTTTCTAAAAGCGCTTTGAAGATAAGCAGTGTTTAGTTTAGAATGGGGAGATAAATGAATGTGATTGCACAGGAGGGGTTCATTTTTTTCCCACGCTTTATTGTGAAACGATTTTTGTGGAAAATTTTGGCAACTTTATACTAATTTTTGCATTTTGGTGAGTCTGCCGAGTAGTTAAGTAAAATTCTAATTTCATAGCGTACTTTCGACTGCTGCGGTTTCACTGCCAAAGCTGCTGTCCATTTATTATGCTTTGCGTCATCCTCGCTACTCGTCAAATTTCCCGTTTTTGTCATCAAATTCGTAAAAAGCTGGGACACGCGCGTGTTCTCAGAGAGACGTAGCACCTGAATCATTTCTGGTGACATGAAGTTTTTATTCCTTTCGACAAAGTTTCTCGCATCGTAAATTACCTGCGAATTTACAAAAATAAGGAAACTATCATTTACTTATTATTTTTTTTCATCCAATTATCAATCCAGACTTGGCTGAAAAATGATACTTACTTACCTGACCAGAATAATGGCTAACGGTGAAACTAGATGAGTCCGTTATTCGTAAAAATTTTGTATGCAGATTTTTCTCAATTTGATCTGGAAAAAAAGGATTTCCATTCAGCATATTTTTTTATTTACCTGGACTGGTATGCAATCTTGATATCTTTTTTAAAGCCAGTATTATTATTACCCATAAAGTTTTGATGGTCATTGCCCGCACTTTTAGTTTCCTCATCAAGAAATCCAAGCAGTCCACACGGCTTTGAAAGAACGGCATCAAGCAGTTCACGATTATCGTGATAGTTGTAGTTCGTTATGTTCATCTCCTCCTTTTCATAATCTTGCTGGAATTTATATGTACCATATTTTTTTTTAGCAAAATGAGTGTCAATATATTTCCTCCATGTATTTCAAGACTTAAAAATACTTCAAATTTTTTCCTCCTTCCTTACCATTTCCCAAATGTACACTCTCTGGTTGTAAAAGAACTGCATTTGCTCGTTGGTCATGTTGACAAGAAACTGGTCTAAAGTGTTGTCGTGAGCAAAACACTCGAATCCAGGAATGTCCAAAATTCCTAGGCTGTGGTGGTCTCCGCTGTGAACACAATATTTTTTTTTATTTAAAAAAATTTCATTTCGTCTCCACTATTCTAATAATTATTCAAGAAGTATTTTTTTTTTTGGTATGATGACGATGACAGCTTATTACAAGTCAAGTTAAAAAGCAAGTAGTCGTGAACATGACATACATTGTTGACGATGATGCATCTTATGATGAACATCATCATCATCATCTCATTGTTGTCGTCGTCGTCATCAAATCTTTATGAAAAATCTTAAAACAAATTTTTTTTTTCTCTCTGTCTTACAAAACAAGCCGAGTAAAGGACAGCTTGGTATTCACCAAATTGACAATCCAGTCCACCAGCCGACAGTACAGGGATCTTGCCAAGCTATCCCTAGCCTCTTCTGCCTCTTGTAACTCACTCTTCCCGTAAATTGTTGCTCCTCCAGAAATGACACAATAATTTGTAAATGTCCACGCCAATTTTTTAACGTCCAGCTTCAACAGATCGGCAACTTTTAACCCCAAAAAAAATTGTGGTTAAAAAAAATAAATCTACCCAAATCCTCAGATATTTTTTTTTCACATAAGCATTTATTCATTTTTTCCCGTTTACCTTTTTCCACAATCTCCATGTTCTGTACCTCATACCCCAAAGCACTATCCTGAGTACCTTCCTCAGGTTTAAATTGAATTTGACCAATGAGTAGAATGGCACACAGGATTTTCACAATTGTTTCTTGATCCTCGAGTGAAAAGTCCAAGGCATGGAAGGCCTCTTTTACATCCCTTAGCTTGTCAACATTTACCGCTGGCGTGTGTGCCGGACTGGCTGGTAAATAATTGTAATTTTTCCCCTTTTCCAGATGGTACTTTCCAACTTGGTCGGTGGAGCAGAGGGTGTCCATTAAATAGTAAAATATGTGAAAATTGCTTTGGCTCCTTAATAAAAATATTAATTTTTACAGAATATCCTCTTCTCATAATGCCCCACTCATCATTTTTACATTTTTGCAGAGTTGGTGATGGTGGTGGTGGGTAACTGATGGTGCATAAATATATTTTTTTTTTATTACGAATACCTTGCGCAACTAGTAACGCGCCATTTCTCAAGACAATAAGCCCATAAAATTCCCCCACTAAGTTTCCCCGTCTTGGTAAATGTCAGCTCCAGGTATTGAATATGACGGGTTGAGTTTACATTAAATATCGTTGCAGCGTTCCCAAACGCCTCCAACACAGTAGACACCTTGAGCATTCGCTCCACCATCTTTTTATTACTCTACGCGTAAAAAAATCATATAACACATCAAGTCATCATCATCATCAATCAACAAGCAAGATGGATAGAGAAACAAGGTAAAAAAAAGGTGCGGTTCTGTTCTGGCAACAAAAAAAAAAATTTTTTCTCTGTGGAATGCCGCTTACAACCTACCGAACCAACTACTGATGCTGATATCAGTGAAATTACTGCTGTGCTCAGTTACTACTTTGCTTACTCTTTCTATCTAATCTGTGCGTTTAAAAGAAAATAAAATAAGGCAGCTACACAACTTTTTTTTTTTTTTGAAGCATTATTGTTACCGGTACTGGTTTGGCTGGGTAAAATTTGAGCAGAGAGCTTTATGGCAGTTTAAAGAGGCTCATTTACGTTGCTGCTAATGCTGCTATCTATGAGAATATACAGTTTAATGACAGGGAACTTTTTTGGATCCCTTGGGCCCTAAATTAATGCTTATTTGTTTCAAATTTTAGAGGCGCAAAAATAACAAAGATAAAGAATTTGAATTTGAAAAGTGGGAAACAATACAAATGGCTGTTTCCAGCAACTTGAATAACATTTTCGGTTCCTTCCGTTTTATGTTTCTTCTGATATTAAGTGTCCTAGTTAAAGTAGGATAGCTAATAATTAATATCAGGGAGCCAATTTAGAATCTGAGACTTGGCTGAATGATATAAGTTTTGCCTAAATATTTTCATACTTTGTTTTAACTTCTCGCTTAAATACTCTCACCTACAAAGCTCTTGAAAGGAGAAAATGATGTGGATGATGATGATATTCATCTCTTGCGGCATATCTCTATAAACTTGTAGAATGACACAAGTTATATTATTACAGCATTTACAACAGCTACTGCTTGTAAAAGGCTTGCCATAAAAATGCATATTAGATGGTTTGGCTCAAAAAAGGTGGTAGTATAAACTCATCCTCATCCATATTATTATTATTATTACTACGATGATCATCAAGATGCACTAAAAAAGGAAGTATATCATACAACAGCAACAAGCTAAGGAAGCAAATGATAATAGAAATGAGTTAAGAGAGAGAACACTGACAGCTGTCATATTCGCAAGATGCCAAAGCAAATGTTTTCCCGAGGATGACTTGCCCGAGCCAGTTTCACCTGTGCGGAGTAAGAGAGGCATAAAACATTTTTTTTTACAACAGCAACAAAAGTATCACATTTTACTCTTTTCAAACAATTATCATCATTATTGTCATAATTATGATGACGTTGATGAAGAAATATGAGTATTAAAAATGAAACAAAAAAATTTGCAGGTAAAAATCTCTCAAGATAATATTTGTATGGGGTGACTTGAGAAATTGCAGAATAATGCGTGGGTGGTTGTAAGTACATTTAATTTTTAATTGTTTTCATTACCTGTTAGTATAATATTTTGGACTTCTTTGTGATGCAGCATGTCTTGATAAGCTCGGTCAGCCACGGCGTAAATGTGGGGTGCGTTGTCGCATCTCGCTCTGTATTTATAGCTGCTTGCCACCTGCGCAGTAAAAAAAAAATTGAAAACAATTATTACCTGAGCTGAGCCGTCAGAGTAATCACACTCTATTATTTTTTCTACTGATATTAATTTTCTTTTTTTACTGCTGCGGAGAAATAAAGTAAATCTTAATTATATGCTAGCTTCAATACACTTTTTCTGCTACTGTTTTCATCTTCTGGGGCTGTCGTATTTCAATAATAATTGCCTTTTTCATTGTTCCCGGTATTTTATTTTGGCTTGAAGCTTTTTACAGTCAAGAAGATAATGACGATGTAATGTGAGTAGAGTAGAGAGAGTGTGTGTGTGTGTGCGTGTGTACATTACATATTACGAAAATTAATTGAAATTGAAACGAAGGGTTGTAAAAAAAGAGATTATGTCAAGAGAAAAATTACTAGACCGCCGCGTTGCAGAACAAGTCGACAGACAGAAGTTGATGATGATGATGACATGACATGTTTTTTTTCCTTAGGGCACCAAAATGTAAATATTTTACTTTACCTCAGAGCCGTAAATGGGATACTCATGGAATGGATTGATCGTTATGAGAATGTCGCCAAGATAGGTGTAAATATTTCCTTGGGCAAATCTCTGGTTCAGTGTTTCCATCACGGACTCGTCAGAAACAAAGTCAAGCGTTGCCAAATCGTCCCTGTACATTGGCTTCGGACTTGATTTCCTTTCCATCTGTTCAGTAAAATTGAAGTTTTTTGAGAAAAGAGAGAAAAAAAATCAATTTTTAAATATTTTTTTTTGATAATAATGACAACGCAGAAAAAAAATACTTTCAGCTGAAATCTAGCACCACTCACCTGGATCATGTCACCTTTGACAGATATCTCAGTAGAGGCTGAAATTGGTATGGGCTTATTGCGCTGCTCATTTATCAAATGAATGAGACTTTTACGCACCTAAAAGTTTTAAAAATAAATATTAATCTCCACTTTGAAGCACTCAATCATTCCCCGTCGTCTCCAAAAAAAAATATTGATATGCATTTATTTTTTTTTGGGGCGTAATGCTAAAATACTGCATACTGATCCCACACCCACATTACTACGCTTAAAAATTTCCATAAGAATTGAAATTCATTCATAAAAATAAGTTCCCACATATTTTTTCCCCAATTTTACCTGCTTTTCACGCTCGACAATGTCTGTGATGAATGTATGCTCTGCAAGCTCAGCGGACCATGGTCGGTGGTCTGGATTCTTTTCTAGACATCTGCACCAAATATTTTGTAAATACACAAGCCCTTATAATATATTCATCATCATCATAACGCACGAAAATATAAGCATTTTAAAACGTAAAATGTATTTTTTTTTCTCCTTCAAAAAAAAAACGAAATCTGTCCCTTGTGTCATTGATACTTGTTTTCCTATTACCTTTTTTACATGAGTGTGTAAGTATATTAAACAAACAAGCAATATTATGAAAAAAGGACGACAGCGACAACAGATATTTTTTGAGTTGAAGTGGTGCTGCATATTGCTGAGATAAACAGAAGTTTAAACCTGAACATGAATGAAAAATCTAGTAGTAGTTGAGACTTTCAAGGGATTTTGGCACACGTTTACTTTTCATCAGCTCAGGTACAAATGGACAGCTTATTATTTATTTTTTTTTTGAAACTTGAGAATGGATTTTAAAGAAAGAAAAACAAACTTTTAACACAACATTGTATTCTGAACAGAGAGAGAGAAGAAAAGGTAGAAACGATAAGCTGTCGTTTTTTTTCTCTAGTAAATAAAATGGCAAGAATTACTATTTGTTCCTTTGAGAGTGGTGAGATTATTAAGGAAAATGTGTACTAAATATCTTTGACCTGAGAGTAATCTCTCTTGTAAAAATGATGTTTGTTGTTATTGTTCATTCATCCTTTTCTCAATTTTTGTTGAGAGAGTGTCACTTGGGAAAAATGAAAGGAAGGAGGAGAGAACAGATCATGACTACATATTATACCAGTGTCGTTTACAGGGCTTAATATTTTTCTTTCTTTCTGTGTGCTTGTCGTTGTCAATGAAAAATAGAAAATCCTGTCTAATTACTCCACTCCAGGTTAATCCGGTTTTTCAACGAAGATTTTGAAACATGCTCTTTTGTACTTTCAGGTCTTTGACTGAAGTATATGTATCTTTTGAAAAGATGGTACGTGAATAGTCAGGTTGTAAGCATTCCTATAAAGAGATGGGCTACTATTAAGAAAAATGCGGTGGTAATATTCTTTTTTTTTTTGTGGCTTTGCAAGGGAAAATATATTCAGAATAATCACTCATTGTTCTTTTTTTTAAAAAGCATTTTGCATGTATTACGTAAAAGTAAGCGGATTAGAAAGATGATTTAATAGAAAAATGATATTAATGTTTTTTTGTTTTTTTTACTCTGCTATAAAATCATTATAAAGCTGTGTCCAATCCGCAGGTCGCTTTAAAGTTGGTGGTGGATTTTGCAAAATTTGGAATAGTACTCGGGGCGCAAACACGTCTGAATTTGGGGGCTCACAGTCTCCCAGCTCGGTGGCAGTGATGCCTTCACGTATTAACACACACACATAAAATTACCATAATTTATTATCATTTCACATTATTACCATCATCAGCATCATCACTACCACCACCTTACCAAGTGACCAAACATCAGCACGGCTATCGTAAGCCGAGTCCGCCGCACTCTTTTCTGCTAAAACTACCTCAGGAGCCAGCCAGTAAGGAGAACCTACAACTGTCCGCATTTTCTCTTCTGCTGATTCCAATATCCTTCAAAACGAAAAAAAATGTATATGAAAAATAAAATGTAAGCTTATAATAACAAATCAATTTATTATTATTCAATCCCACTTACTTGCCAAACCCGAAATCACACAGTTTGATTGATCCATCCTTACAAACCAGGATATTTGCTGCTTTTACATCTCGATGTATAATATTCTTTTCGTGAAGTAGTTTAATTCCCTGTTTTTTTTAATGAAAATAAAAACTTAATTTATTATAGACGCCATATTCATTTTTCTCAAAAAAGTAATCGAATCATCTTCAAAAATCAATTTGATTGGTTGATAAAGTAATTTCATGGTCTACAATTTTATGGAGAGGATAATGGACCCACAAAGAAGATTATGAAAATTACTACATGCATGTCTGCATAGACAGGTGATGAAATATGAGTAGATAATATTTTTTTTTTTACCTGGAGAAGTTCCCGTAAAACGTAGGCGATGATATCTTCCTTAAGAAAGCGCTCTTGCCCCTTCATCTTGAGAAGGAGGGTTTTTATAGAGCCCAGCTCACAAAGCTGTTATCATCATCAGAGAAAAGAATAAAAAAATGTTTTTAAAAAACATTGTAATTAGGAAAATATACAGGTATGATGATAATGATGCTAATTATCATTAAATAGTTTTGCATTTTTTTAAAAGAAAAAAAAAAGATTCCAAATGTGTGGGCTATATGAATGTTTGGGCGGAGGTGAAGACAGCAGTTAGTTGTACAGACTGTGGGAAGGAATGGTCAGAGAGGAATAGTTAGCTAATGAGTGATAAATGAAAGAGAAGAAAAATGTTTAATTAGAGGGGAAAAGAGAGAATTAATGAGCAAGCAGGTTGGTGATGATGATTATGATGATGAGTTTGGTAGGTAGGTACCTCCATGACAAACCAAACTTGATGGGGGATAGTAGCAGTGTTCCTGTAGGTTCCGAAAAATGCTGGGAAATGGGGGCTGGCTCCAGCATCATTTTGAGGGGAGCTCACCATCGACAGGATTTGATGCTCTTGATAAAGCTGCTCAAGAGTGTCTTCAGATTCTTCAAGGATTTTTATAGCAACTGATTGTCCATCTGAACAGAGAGAGAGAATAATTTTTTACGGATGATGTACGTGGTGGATGATTTTTTTTTAGCAATTAAGAAATCTCAGGTAGGCTTTAAAATACTAGATGTTTACCATCCGTTGTAGCTTCGTGAACGACGGATATGTTCCCACAACCGATTTCCGCTCCCAGAGCAAATTTTTGACCAGGATCTTCCAGTCCTTGTAGCCAAGCTAAAGCCTTTTCTTTTGCTTCTTGCTGATCCATGTTTTTCCAAAAAGAAATATTTTCAATTCCGGAGTGAAAGAATAATTAATAAAAATGATATAGCTTCTATGTGGGCTGTTTGATTGCTGAAATCTATTTCGCTGAACCACACTATTTTCTTTTCTCTCCATCACCACCATCAGCTTGTCGAGAACAGAAAAAGAGTTGAATTGGTGGTAGAAATCAATATGGAGCAGTTAAGGTAACCTGAATTAACGGTAAGAAGCCATGAAAGTTCAACAGAAAAAAAGTGAATAGTCGAGACATATAACACATCATCATCACTAGACATGCCATTGTTCAATAATATCGTTACGCATAATATTATGCACTTTCATGGCTTCCAAGAGAGAAAAAAAAACGGCTTATCGATTTGCATTGAATGATGCATATATTAGATAATTTCTCCTGCTCTAATTGCAAACAGATGTAAAAAAAAAGTAAAAGGTGAAAAGACAGCTTTTTTTCGGTGCTCACAGTTTTGACTGGTCATGCTTTATTACTTTGCAAGAAGAACATAATGCGAAATAATAACAAAAAAAATGATGGCCAAAAGTACGCTGAACTCGGTGATGATGAATTGATGATGCTCATAAAATCATGCCATGCCAACTGACTTGCAAAGAGTGTCCTTATGGTTTAAAGATATTCCAGCGCTGCTGCTGCTTTGTGGTAAATTATAGTTCATCATGCATCAATGATAAATAATTTATTACAATTTTTGCAAAGCCAANCATAAAATCATGCCATGCCAACTGACTTGCAAAGAGTGTCCTTATGGTTTAAAGATATTCCAGCGCTGCTGCTGCTTTGTGGTAAATTATAGTTCATCATGCATCAATGATAAATAATTTATTACAATTTTTGCAAAGCCAATAATAATCTTTATCATCCTTTTTTATTCTTCAGTATTTTTTATCTCATTTCATTCACAAAAAATAACATGGAAAATGGACAAATTCTATTACCTACATCTAACTGAACATTACTTTCACGGTTCATACTAATCTTTAATTAACTTAAGTACTAATTTTTGCCATAAAATAACGTATTGTCGTACAATATCCAAAAAAATGTACAGGTGTAAGCGAGCATATTACTATTTATTATAAGGTAGGTAATAGGCCTGTAGTAGATACAATATTATAAATATTTCACACTTGTCTTTTCATCCCATCCTATCCTATCCTTCTTCCAATTTTCTCCACCTGAAAAGTGAACTAAAAGCCTTACCCTGTGTGCGAGAGAACACATTTAATACTGGTATTTCCTTCTTTTTATTTATTTCAACAAAATAACACTCTTACTTTAATACTTTTTTTCACATGCATAAAATTATTAGACGCACTATTTTTCCATCATTTTTTTTTCCTTTCTAATAACTCATTTTACAAGTTGGTTAGATTTCTAACACATTTATTTATTGGCTTTACTTCAACTTACTAAACTACTACATATTCTACCTCTAATAGCTTTTATATTACATGTATTTATACAAAGAGCTATTTTTTTTACATTCACATCTCTTTTTACTTTTAAAAAAAAATATCAGTCTCTATTATTTTCTTATCCGGAATGCATGGTAAAGTCTGGTAGCTACACTATTAAAAAACAATACTTGACATCGACATTAAAAAAAAAGATTATATTTAAATTAAGCTACTACAGCTACATAATATTTCTTTACAGCAAAAGAAAAATCAAGGAAGAATAAGTTTTTGTTTCGTTTCTTGGGAATTTTTTTTATACAAAAGTACTTAAATAATAATAATAACAGATATGTAAACTGGTTGGGGAAAACAATTTATTTAAGGGATCTTTCGCTGCTACTACTGCTAAGGATAATATTGTTGTCGCTAGGCAAAGGTAAAAAAACGCCACAGTAAGCGAAAAAGAAAATAGCTATCTCTATGCTTCTTACTTGATGGTGATGATGGTGACCAGAAGAAGAAGAATTTACACAAAATGTAGAAAAAGTTGAAGGGGAAAAAGTAGCCAAACTGGAAAGAAATGACAGTGCCAATATACAAACCGAGTTATCATCATGATCATCATAGCTCAGTGTGTTAAGGAAGGATATATGATAAAAAATGTTGATAGTGCTGGGCTCTGATACACAAAAAAAAATATATTTAATCGACTGGCTTTGAATAAAAAGACGGTATTGACCATCATCGTCTTCTTGAGTAAGTACTTTGAAAAAAAAATCGTGATATCTTTTCATTTTATTCTGTTTTTTCTGCATCACCGTGTGTGTAATTGAAGTGTTTCATCAATAATCTTTGAAATGTTTGATTGTATTTTTTTTAAGCGAAAAAAAAGTAAACTTTTTTTTTTGCATTTGCATGAACAATTGATTTTTTTTCTTCTAATAATCTATTAGCATCTTGTCGTTACTCTTCTTTTATGCGAAATAAAAGAGACAGAAGAGCAGTTAAAATTGTTGGGGAAAAGAAAAGAAGGACAGTAGTGGCGAGTGAGTGAGCTATGGTGATGATGATGATGATGATAAAAGAAAAAAAACCGGTTGAAAGGTTAAAACAATGTTGTAAAATAGATGGTGGTGGTGGTGGTAGTAGCAGTAGAATGAAGCACTTAAATTTGTTGGCTTTTTTTGCTTTTGGCTGGCGAAACAACAATGACAATTTTTTTGGGGATTTTTGATGAAAATGGGGGATTTTTTAAGAAAAATTTTTGCAAAATCACTTTTTAAAGCAAGCTATATGATCATCTCACTTTGCCCCGATGATGAAGAAAACGGGGACTTTGTTTCTGCCAATTATTATTTCTACAGTTTTTTTTGGCACTGAAAATGTAATTAATGTACAAACAGTATACTTAACTAATCGTCATAGTTAGTTTATCTATTTACAAAATACAATTAAAACTAAGAGATCGAACTTGGAAAACAAAAATGGTTTGGAGTAAATAAATATCGTTAAAAATTATGATTGAAAATGACACACTATTTACACACGGTAATCCACTCGTCCACCGTACAATTTCTGCAGGTGACCTGACAACACCAAATAAACTGACAATGACACCTGGTAGTATACACCTGTCTAATTGTATTGTATCCTCGGCCGCAACAAAGCGTGCTACAACTGGCCATCTCTCTGCTTCCAGCAGTTTTATTACATCGTCTACCCGACGTTCCTGGAATGCTAAAGTCCCTATTTGACTCGCAGTACGTAGGTGACTTTTCATAATACCAGAGATCGATATTCGCATTGTTGCCTTTGAGACTTTGTCTATCTCTCCGTTTTCGTCTTTGCTTGTTGAGTTTTTTGACCCGGCTTAAAGGACGATTTCCTAGCTCGCTTTGGTCGATGAGGATTGCCTTTCTGAATTTGTTTTTGAGGAAGCTTCCCACACGACGGAATTCTGGAGGTGAGCGCCAGCATGTGCGAAGTTCGCAGCTGCCTGAAAGACCATGACATTTGCAGCGAACCTCCATGTTTGCAGAGACAGCCTGAGGAGAAGCAGAATAAAAAAAAAAGAAAGGATTTTTATTTATATTTTTTTAATGCCGAAGTTAAAATCAAAGCACGATTATTTGTCGTGATATTGTTTTAGTGCACGAAATGCAATACGGTATGGTATATCACTTTGCATTTTTTATGACATGACTAATATTTTACCTGCTTTTTAATCTAATAAAAAGCGTACCTATGCATGCATGCATGCATGGATGTGGTGGAAGGAGAAACAATTCCACATTTTTTTTATTTCCCTGCGTGAGCAAAGTCAGCAGAAAGATGTGTGTGCAATGCATGTGCACTCTCTGCACCAAAAAAAAACAACGCAGTTACATTATTATTATTATTAGCTATTATAGCTTATGTGAGTGTGTGCAGCTTGAGAAGTTATGAAGGATAAAGATGGAGAGAGGAAACTATTTTTAATTAATTCTGAAATGTTCTGCGCTGCTCTTCCCATGCATTTACAAGCAGTGTAGTACCAGGTAGAATATGTACGCAGGATCACCCACGTTGATTATGAAAATAATGCATATAGTGTTTGATAATTATAATAATAACATTACATTCTTTTGTCGCATCTAAAAAAATATATCTAAACATTACACCTGTTTGAAGTAATGTATGTAGATGCTTGTAATAATTTGCATGGCTGTGTTTTTGTAACGTGCAATTGTTTTTAAAAAATGACGCAAAATTTGAATTCAGTAACCCTAAACTCATCCCTCCTTGGTTACGTAACAAATTGCGTTCACAGAGTACCCTCATTCTTACACTCCAAATCTGGCTTTTTTTTCTACACCCTTTCACTCTTGCGGCTGATGATAATATATGACCCAATAAATTATAAATTTTATACGGGAATAATATATTTTTTAAAGTATGCATGTTATTATTATTTCATGTATAATTTGTCTGATTAAGTTACTCTTTGATTGGAATGCCGCATCACCACCACAACTACCGACCACCACCACCCCATATTCAAGCCGTTAAGCTCACCAAGGAGCACATTTTTCATCCTGTTGTTTTTTTAGCACCATTAGAATCCTTTAAAAAGGTAAATTAGCCATAAAGAAAGGAAATAATATTTAGTTTCTATTGCCACATCATACCAGTGTACTACTACTAATAGCTTCCAATAATAAATAATCACACCACCGCAAACCGCCATTCAATGCCACACACATAGAGACAAAAGCACACACAAACAAAACACACGCACGTTACGCCATTGTCTTTAAAAATATATTACACAGGAAACACTTTTATTAT
>JAHZMZ010000783.1:0-37531 GCA_027743805.1 Lepidocyrtoides sp. E14
CTGTGATTTTAATGACTTAAAGGACCTAAAAATATGGGTGAGACATCTGACTTTGCGTGACAGGTCAAGGGGTTACCTGGTCAGTACTGGTACTGGTACTTCTACTGCTGAAGTTACTCGATACCCAACTCTGAAACTGTATTTTAACTGTGAGCACACTCTAATTTTATGAAAGAATGTGGTAAGACAACGTGATAAAATATGATTTCCTATTTCCAGATGAAAGCATTTAAAAAGTCGTTTTAGCAATTTTTACCAAGAATCTGACATAAATGGAAACCTCATAAGAAACGCAAACTCCTACATCATTACGTTACTTTCGAAGGTTTCGGCTATGCGTACTTACAAGCATTGATTATTTTCAAGGTTACGTCTTAATCACCTATCTTGTTATACCCAATATATTTCCATTACAGTACCTACAAAAAAAATTGCGCTATCACTCAAATCTTATGCGTAACGGCAGGTTAATCAAGTTAAAAATCACACATATCTCTGGAATTGGCAGCACCAACTTATGCCATTGCTAGCATGTACCTACCTATGCAATACATAGTATGTATCGAAGTCATTGTTATTATCGTGTGATCATGTCCAATCTATTTTTTCAAAAAAAATCCTATCCACCTCCACCTTAACATTCCTCTCCCATTCCCACTCATGCAAATTTCCACATCAAAATTAGATGATGATGGCGTTTGATTTCGATACTTAAAGAGCGAGCAGTAAATTGTAATGGTTTTTGCATGCATTGCTTGCTTACAACAAAGTATCGCTTTTACAATATGAAGACAGAAAAAGCGTAAAATAAAGAAAAATTATTATACCATCCACATCCAGCAACTACTCGTCTTTCGTTTTCCTTACCTCCGAGAAAATATTACAGGGAAATGGAGAAAGAAAGAGAGGGAGACGTACTACTTAGCAAAGCAAATGGGAAATGTAATTTTCCAAGAGGAATAATAATGTTTGCATAAGAAATTAGTCTTCACTCCACACTTTCTACACAGTGTAAATACTAGCGCTGATGGCAATGAATGCAGCAGCAGCAACTTGCGACTACTACAATGGTTCCTCCGAACCACTAGCAGAAGAAACTACCACTCCTTGAAAAATGTTCGTTATTGTAACAAAATATTATTATTATTACTCTACAATATACCTTTCTTCCACCCTACTTACACAGCTTGTTAGTTAGTGGAGTGGTAGTAGTGAAGACGAGAGGATGATGATGATGGCTATGAAGATGTAAGTAAATCTTGTTACACGGTCTTTACCGCATCCTTTCCTCCTATCAATAATAATATTTAATAGCCATAACCCTGTCTACATGCATTACTATAAAAAAAATGGTTTTCTCTCCAAAAAAATGGAGCCGTTGTTATTCAGCGAACCGTTATAACAACGACTAGCAAGTCATGTGCACTCGCACCACACACTGTATACTTAATATCGTGTTTCTTTTATTTCGCAAAAAGGAAAGAATTTTCTTCTAATGAGCATGCATGGCTGACTACTATTATTTGAAAGAGAGAAAAATCTTTGGGGACCGCGAAAAGAATAATAATAATAATAATGTGTAATAGCAAGATGAGAAAATAGAGAGAAAGAAAGAAAGAAAGTCAGTGCCTGTCTGTACTTATTTTTTATGCATGCTTGAATCATTCACATGATTCACATCCCATTTTTGTGGTTTTTCTACTTTTTTTCTGAAAAAAAGTAAAGTTTACTTGTTCGATGCATGAATGGCATGGGAGTGAGTCGGATGGAGGTTTTTCTGGACGAGACGTAAATATTCTATTTTATTTACACTAACAAGAGGCACGTATATACCATAGCTGCATACACACACACCATTATTCTCTTCTGGTGAGTAAACATTTTTCCAACTCCGACATCATCATTATCATCGTTTTACTTCCTCTCTTAAGCATAAGAAGAGGAACACAAGAACATGGAGTGCATTGGAAGTAAAAAGAGACAGCGAAAGAGAGAGAGAGAGAGAGAGAGAAGACGAAGAAGAAAAAAAAGTGCCTTTTATTTCTCTTTCGGGTTTTCTCTGTCTCTTTCTTTATTCTGATGATGATGCTTTTTTTTTTCCTGTGGTCGGTCATAGTTCGGTGAACGAGAATAAAAAAGAAGGAGAGAGAGAGAGAAAGAGATGAGGAGACAACACTAAAACTGAACACACATGGTATAAAATGTACATATTTTACGTGTTTTCTTTCTCACAGTTTATTTCTGTGTCGCATTGCATTGCATTTCCCGTTGGGTTTGAATTTCTGCTCGAAAAAGTGCAAAAGGCGATGATGACGACACACAAGAAGGGAAAGCCAAAGAGAGAGTGAGCGAGCGAGAAAGAGAGTAATAAAAATACGAGTTTTCTTCCCGATGAAGACACTCATTATTACTATTATTGTTATTGGACCTCTCAAAATTTTAATGGAATTCTGTGGCTTTCCTCTGCTTCTTTTCCCCTCCATCCACCTACAACAAACCAAGCCATCTCCTTCACTACTACATCTTTGTCAGCATCATCATCAACGCGTTGTTAAGTTTACCTAATTTTTTTGGAAAAAAAGAAGAGGCAGTAGTCGTAGTGTGTGGTGTGAGTCCACTTATATTTTACTTGCTGACTGCGTTGTGTGTGCTGCGGAGTACACTGGGCTTACTACTTTTCTAAGTGGATTATAGTAGACTCATAAACTGCGTAGGAGTTATATTAATGATGATAGGGCAAAAGAAATGATGATGATGATGATGATGATGATGGTAGTGGGTGGCGGTGGTGATGATGAAAAGGTTGGGGATGGAGAAATGTTAAAGAAAAAGTATACACTGAAAGCTTGTTGGGTTCGAAAGGGACACGAACAATCCTACAATTTATTATACGGCAAAATGACTTTGTTTGGAGAGAAATGGAAGTGAATGCTATACTATTGGCTAAGTATAGAAGAGAGGTGTTGCGTTAAAAATGAGGTGGAAAGTTAATACGTATGTGTTAGGAATGTGTAGCATAGGTATACGAAAAAGTATGGTGTTGCTGTCTGTCTTTACGTTCCCTTTTTTGTCATTTTTGCCACCACTGCATTGCTTTTTAGATGGTTACCTATGTAGGTAGAATAAGTACGCTTTTGAAGAAAGTTTTGAGTGTTCGCGAGAATAAGAATGATATGAGACAGGAGACAGTCAGCCAGCCATCCGAAAGCAATTAAAAATTACTTGGAATATTTTGAAATGAAAGGAAGGAAGCATTTTCATCTTTCACCATTATCATCACCATCACCCCTTTTGTCACCATTTTATTCTGCATGATTCTCATAGTATACGATTATAAGTGTAAGTACGTTATACACTTTCCACTGGTAAGTTCATCGCGAGGAAGTATTGAGACATAACACACCCAGTGGGATAGCCTGAGACTGAAAATTGAACTTAAAAACAGAAGCAAAGACTGCAAATTTAAAATTTAAAAACGAGGCAAAGTGTATTTTAAAGCACTCTCTCAAATTATGTATTAACAAAAATTTCATCCGAGTATGGTATGACAATGTAATAGTTTGCTGCCGATAACATATTTGAGCGCCTAACATTTAACAGCCATGGGGTTGATGTGTTGTGAAAATCTTAAATAGCGTGGTGCAAATTAATTTAAATTCTATCATGGGAATAAAATATATTTAAGGAAATGTCGAGAGCAACATCGCACCATTTCAAAAGTCAAAATAGAATGATCGCCAGATTCAAATTTAAATACCACCGCAAATTGATGCAGCGTGTATAGGGTGATAGTCTATTAATGGCAAACCTGTTCACTACAACCTTGAAGAAGGAGTAAATAAAAATACGCAGAAGTATGCATACTTAAATTCAGCTGGAACGCGTGCAAAAGACAGCACGCAGTACGCATTTTATTTATTAGTGAGGTTTAGGGCACGTGCAGGACTTTGAGGAAATGAACGAATAGAGTTAAGCATTCCTAAGTTAATCCTGATTATCAACTTACAACTTTCGCTTCAACTTCACCCCAGCGTCCTTCTCTCTTTCGCTCTGCCATTTGGCATTGACTTTGTACGTAAATTATCGCACAATTTATGACAGAGCCAATTACAGTCCTCTGCACTGCTTGCAATGGCAGATAAGTAGTGAGGAATCAAAAAGCTAACTGGTAGAGAGAGAAAACGGAATGATTGTATACACGTGCGCGCGATCACCCAGGAAGTCAAGCGAAAAATCCAATTTTCTTCAGGAAGTCAAGAGTGTACTGCAAAGAAAAGCTAACGCAAAAGAGAAATAGGTAAATGCTGCTGGTAGTGATGTGGTGGTGTGTGAATTACCACACCAAGTGTATTATTTCATTATTACACCACCATCCAAAGTAATAACAATATTATAAGTTAAGTAAGTTAAATGGCTGGAGTGGAAAGAATGAGGCAATCCATAATAGCTAGCAAAGTTGAGGTATTAACAGCCACACGGCCAAAGTGTGAGAGTTTAACAAATTATTATCATCTTCTTGATCGCGAAAAACAGCGTCACTAAAACCTGATATAAAGAAGCACAGCACACCACGTGAAGAGTACCAAGCAATTTGGTAAGATGCAATTTGTAAGAAGAAAAGAATTTGTGTCTCCGTGACCAATTCACGTTCTCTGGACACGTTTCACGGAAAACTAGCCAGAGCATGCCAATAGAAAATGGAAGATGAAGGAAAAACATGCAAATACCTACACCAAGCATTTCTGCTAATAAAGTACCTAAAGAATTGTTGCACAACTACCAGCATTTGGTGAAGTTGCAGACAGTGAGTTTATATACAACTTGCAATACACATAAAAATAAGTTTGTCATCAGCAACGCCAGACTGCTTAAAAATATAATTGTACTCCTGCTTATAAATCTTTAAGGCAGTATCAAGAACTCACAGATCATTCCATATCCTAAGTATTTCAGAAATTTACAAATATTCACAATGAGAGAAACAACGGCTTAAAATTGCAGTGCCAGGAGATTTTAGTGGTTTAATGAATTAAATATTGTGTCAACACTCACTTAAATGATTGTTCCCATCACACAAACCACGTCATCCTCGTAACAAAAGAAAATAAAATTTTCGAACATCACCAAACCATAAAGGAAGAAATAAAAAATATCGAACAAAAACTCTATAAAATACTGGAAAAATAAAGGAAGTGAACAGAGAACCACAAGTTAACAGCTCTTTTATAGAAACAGCCATCAAACTCCACCCCAACCATTTTATAAATATTATTTCTATAAGGTGCCGATTTTATGGATAATCTCGAAAACATAATTCGCCAGGCAGCAGCAGTAGAAAAACAAACAGATGATATCAAATGCATGTGCTTTATATTTTTTTCCATAAAACGACAATATTTTCTCTGCACACGGACAAATATTGCTATTATATGGAAGAGCACCAAATAAATTGTATATAACTTAAGTAGCCAAAATCTTGTATGCCTTCATATAAGAAATTTCTCAGTAACGCGTACTTTGTTAATGTACTCTGGCTTCTTAGTTTGTTGATAGACCCCCGCTTGTTGTCTTTTCACTGAATTTTTTTTTCTCCTCGAACAACATTTTTTACGTAACTCGTAACTATGGACCATGTGTCTGTGTGAATAACCGGAGACCTTAGTTCTTAAAAAGAGAGAGAGAGAGGAAAGGAAAAGAAAAAAAAACATTGAGCAACAAATCAAAAGAAACGCGACGGAAGCAACATAAATATGTAGTATGTGTGTCGTCTTGTTTTTGATGATAATGTTCAACGAGAACGCAAGAAAAAAAACTAAAGTAAACCAAACAAAATTTCTATACATATAACGCTATTGAAAAACGTACAGCTTTATATAAACGGAAGTTCATTGTGAGAAAAAAGCAGTTTCTTCTTGAAAAAACTCTGTCGCTTTCACTCTTACATGCAACTAAGCTCAGCCTCTGTTCAAAATTAAAGGAAGACAAACACTTGTTTTATGGAGAAAAAACTTCCATGTTTCACGCATTTGGCCAGTATATGGCCACCATTTTATTACCATCATCATGATCATCCTTATCCTTCCAGTTGCAAAAAAAGAAGACTTTTTTTTTCTTTTCTCTTCACTTTTCTTTCCCTTCTGATGAGCTAGTATATAAACTAGTTTTGTATGGAAAGAGAAAAAAAAATTTCAGTCATGGCATGAAATGTTAGACAGGCATCAAGACAACAGGCAGGATCTATGGTAGTACCCGGAAGGGTCACCAACTTTCTCCTCTTAATTTTCAAAGAAAAACAGAAAATAAAGTATGAAAAAGCAGGACGTGGATATATGTTCATCTAGCTGACCAGATCAGAATAAGTAGCTATATCATCGCTTCACTACTTGCTTCATACAGCCTTGTTTTTCCCTCTGTCTTTGAAGATGTACATACCAAACCAATACATATGTAGGCTTGTTCTAGTTCATTCACCCATGCCTCCTTGTCAGTATTATGTAGTACGTACGTACAATATTACATCTACTTTATACCACATAATAATATTATATTATTATTTTTGTAAGATGATGAACAGACTTGACAGAGTCCAGCATGTCTATTCCACTTTCCACTCCAACGAGCAACTTTGTCAAAATCGATTGACCATAATTTTCTGCGTCTTTCTTTCATTCTGTTTACTTGCTGTCTCTCAAACTATTTTACTGTTTACGTAAATATTTGCTCCCATTTTAACATTCTCTCTCTCTTTCGCCATTATATCCATAGCTGGTGTAGTAGCAAGTAGCCATCAAAATTACCAGTTTCCCGTCCTTTTTTCTTGCTAGTCTTTTTAAACAAGTAAGTAGAAGGAAAAAAAGTTTTTTTTCGCTTGGATATTTTTTTTACTGCCCAAAATTCTAGAGGGATATCTTACTAAAGAAAAAGTACAAGTTTCAAGGAGAAGGATGATCATGATCATGACGATGATGATGATGACGTATTACTGGGAAAGGATAAGAGAAAAGAGTGAAGATATCTTTTTTTGAACTGTGTGGACCTAATAATAAGGCAGCATCAGAATGTACGAAAAACTAACTAAGGAAAAAAACTTTCTTGGTTTTTTTTCAGAGTTCATTTTACTTTACTTTCTTATTCCACAAGATCTGAAGAAAATCAAGTAGTCAAAAGCAAACAAATAATAAAAAGGCGAGAAGAAGAAAGCGGGAGGCAACAGCAGCAGTAGTAGTGTGATCGTCATGTGCTATTTTGCGCTCATGAAAGAGTAGTAGTAGCCTTTAATAATAATGTGAACTCCTTTCCAACTCAACTCTCTTATTACAAAAGTTGCTAAATGAACATTGAGAATGTGGATTGAGCTCTTTTTTTGCTGTGCTTCTGGAGAAGAGGAACAGATCAAAATTGAAAGGGAAAGAAGACCTGCGTCCGTGTATTTACTATTGGGCTGCTGATGCTGATCATTATCATCAAGAAAATGCTGGATGGATAGATACACTAGTTAAAAAAAACTTTTTACTCCTTGTTTTTTTTTACTTCAGTTCACTTCACATTTTTTATCTTGAGGAAAAAATACAGAAAGAGAAAAAAAAGGTTGGTGGTAATAAAGTGGTAGCCGTATTATGTGATGTAGAATGGGAAGGAAAAAGTAGAAATAAAAATAGCTGTGTATAGCTTTTTTTACTGTTTTCCCATTGTCGGATGTTATATGCTGCCATATCTGATTTACAATTCACAGTGTGATCTCTGTTTTGTTGTTGTTGTCCAAATGTTTGTTGTTCCGGATGAATACTCTTTAGAAAACAAAGCAAATAGCAACAGAAGAGAAGCAATGACGAAAACAACAACATGCCTCACTGGCGACCACCACCACTAACCAGTACTGCTCAACAAAGCGAAATAAAAAAAATAGAAAGAAAAAGTTGTATTTAAAAAAAGGAAAGGAGATACGTTGTAGTAGTACTTTTATAATTCTTCCTTGTTGTATCACTTTCTGTCTTTTACAGGCATCCTTTTGGTTTATCTTGGCGCTGTTTTTCCTCTGTTGCTCTTCTGTTGTTTTCCCTGGCTTTCTTTCATTTTCACGCTGTGTTTGACTTGCTGGCTTCTCATCAAACAGGATATACGCACAAATGCTTCTATTACTTTTTTAACTGTGTGTTTAGTCAAGTGGAAAGGTAGAGAGGTGTCTTTTTTAGCGTAAATAGTAGGTTGAACTTTTACTGTTACATTAAAATTCCCTATAGAGGTTTAGCTAATTTGTCATATACTCAGTACACATTAGGATAAATAATGAATGGAATGTGGGTGTAACGGGATATCGCGCGCTGCGTAACGTGCGCATTCTTATCATCACGGTGTGGAAAAATTGAACATGTATATTATTTGGTGCATGCCATCACTTGAAACATAAATATTTCATTTAAAACTGGTTATTAAAATTTGCAAGTTTTAACAATTGTTGAGGTGAAGTGAATGCAAATAAAAATATGCACCCCATAGTTTTAAAGGCTCGCTTAAGTTTAGGTTAAGAAAGGTTGTTAATCTGTGTTTGCACTGTTAAGAGTTGTATGGTATGAATACCTATGACATGTACATGATACGATGCACTTGCACTTATCATATACACGATTCATGTATATGATAAGTGCATTTCCAAGAAAATTAAAAACCCTTTTGAATAAACGACTAACGATGGTAACGATATGAGACTCATAATAAAACATGCTGCACCGAAGGGCTTATACTAACTCTATGCATATACTTCATAAAATCTTATTGTATCCTTTAAAATCTCACCAAAGATATATATCTGCTTATCATTTACCATGTTCGCTATGCCGTCCTATCAGCAACTTTGCAAATTCTTTTCATGCATCATCTATCTCTCAAACAAAAATGTGAAACATTTCTACAAACAGCACTGTAACATAAGCATGTTACTTGCTCAAAATTACATTTTATTAAAATAACTCCACCGAATCAAACCCAACTTACTTTTTTAATGCATTCCTTCCAGATTTCAGGCGTCCCTACTAATGACCGTTTACTTCAGTGTGCATTAAAATTTATGTTGTATTTATGTACACATTTCACTTATTTAGCCTTCCCCCTCTGTTTATATACATACTTCGCTTATATGATAGTATATGACTGCATAGCACGTCATTTTACGCACTCCAAATCAGCATTTTTTGACAATATTATTCAACGATGATGCCCACAACTGGATACACAGCACTATCATCATCACTCATTTATAATGGTCTCGGTGTCTATCTACATATTATGCATTACTTAATATTTTCTAATGAAATAGCAGGAATTATTTCCATTTCCCTTTCATTACTTCAATTCCACATGCTTTAGGATAGGGGATCATACGCCTTTTATATAACACGTTGCGGGAATATAGTGGTGGGGCGTTTCATATAAAGACCACCGCTGCTCTTGTGTTACTACTACTATTATTATTTTCAAGTATGCATAATACTCAATAATATTATTTTAGGGTTGCTTGCTGATGATGATACGATGGTGATAATAGTGATCATCAAACCGTGATCACATACCGCATATTATGTATATTACCTTGTAGTACCATCCATTTTCGTATGCACATTCTTCATTTCATCCACTCTTGATCATATAATGGCTCTACCATTTAAATATTTATTCAATTCCAAAAAAGGTTTCATCATCACCAACATTGCTTTTTCTCTCGAAAATGGACGCTTTTTGCATTGCTTATTACCATTCCATATAGTATTTATAAGATGCTCTTCACCATTTTATCATTATTATTCCAGTTCATGGCAAGAAGAAATATATAAATATGCAAGAAAAATAGTTGGAGAAAACGCGAGTGTGGAAAGTTTTTCAATTTTTCATTGCTTCATGAATCGTAATAATGACGACAATAACAGAAACATGAAAAGTGTGGAAGTGCTAGACGGTCGCTGTTGGAGAAAAGCAAGGAAATAAAAATGTGCATTGATTCGTTGATGATGATCATCATCATGACGACAATGATGGTGGTCTGGTCTATATCCTTTTGCACACCGTATTTTTTCTTATTTAAACCAGTACATAGCTTAGTATGATTGGTCTGATCAAACACTTTGGGGAAAAAAACGACTCAAGTTCACTTTCAAGTTAGGGAATTTACGGCATGCTCTACTCCTGCTATGCATTATGTATTTGTCATTATCGTCCTCGTAATGAGCGTAATGATTCTTTCGCACTCTTCTTTTCTTCCTACTACTCCTCCAAAGTCCATTTACATTCACATTTATACGGACAGACAGAGAGAGATTTTACCGATTGTGAGTCCATGACATATAATGAGGAGCTGTTCATTCGCTCGTTCCTCTTGTTCATTTTCTCCTTCTAAATC
This sequence comes from Lepidocyrtoides sp. E14, assembly GCA_027743805.1. Classification (NCBI taxonomy): domain Eukaryota; kingdom Metazoa; phylum Arthropoda; class Collembola; order Entomobryomorpha; family Entomobryidae; genus Lepidocyrtoides; species Lepidocyrtoides sp. E14. Next base: position 10,391 of record JAHZMZ010000783.1, read on the forward strand.
ACTTGACTCCACTTATCTTCCCGTTTGCATTATTAAAACTACACTGCTCCTCCATCCATCCATCCACCATCCCATTTTATACATATTTTTTTCTCTTCTTCAAAGCGGAACCACATTTTCCCATCTTCCTTGCTAGGCACGGCCATGCCTTTTACATGGCTTACCATGTTTACCACTAGTTTCCACCATCACCACACTGCTTTCCTCTGATTCAAAGCTCTACATTTTCACTTTTCATTACCACATCCAACTAGCTCTTTTCATGGCGATATAAATAGTAGTTATAGTCTGCATTCTCCTCATCATCACTAATATGGCCATACCCATCGTATCGCCCCATCTTCATCATGATTGTCATCATCATCAACATATCATAATGTCGTAACATAACCATATTTTATCCAACTTGCAATCATCAAAATGCGTACCGTAAAAAATGACGATGAAAAAAACAGACAAGCAAAAGGAAAATAATAATAATAATAATAAAGGAAGTGTCATCATCATTTTCATCATATGTACTACTGTATAATTTATAAAAATATGTAGTGGTGGTGGCGGTAGTAGTACAAGTAGAAAAAGAATTGAATAAGGGAGCTGGCTGGAGTGGAGGAGTTTGGAAGTGGAGGAGGGTTCTTCTCTCTTCACTTGTTCTTTAGCAAATAGCAGCATAACAACAACACAAGAACAAGAAAAACAGGGGAAGAAAAAGAAAAGGACAAAAAATTATTTGTACGAACATCCCATCTATCGCTCCAATGAAATATATTATGGATGTAATGAATGGTAGCAAATGACTACTACTACTGTGTGTGTTCTCAAGGAAGAAGGAGAGGAAAAATATATGGCTGTTTGAGAATCCGATCATCATCATCATCAGAATACTATCCATTTACTCATGAAGACCACCACCACTATACGTATAAAGTATGTTTCTGTACCCCCTTTTTTCATTACGATGATTGCAAAAGTTTGTGGCAATTCTAAAAAAAGGGAAGTAGACTGATAATAGGAAATATTCGTACTTAATAATACATATATACATGTTGAAAGTATAGTGGCATTTGGCGGTGATGATAATAATAATAATAATGTAGACAGACCGACAGTCAGACAGATAGAAAGAGTCCATCAAAGCAATGTAGCTTGTAGAAGTAAAATGTACAATTTCTTTACTATTATTATTATTATTGCGTAGCAAACTATCAGTCCCACTACTTCAATAATAGGGAATGGAGGAAAATTGGGAAAAATTGAGTAATATTGAACGGATGGATGGATGGATGGTAAGAAGGAAAAAAGAGAGAGAGAGAAGATATGATGATGAGATGCGATGAACTGACAAAAAGTAAATGGAAGGGAAAATGGGCTTTCGGCACATTTCACACACACGCGACAACGGCCACTGCCAAGATAATGATAGGTTATACGATGGTGCGACAAGACAAACATGTTATTTTTTACTTGTGGAAAATGGTACCTGCTGACTGCGTATAAAGTTTTGTCACTAAACGGAAATCAGAGTAGCAATAGCGGTGCGGTGGTGTATGACGGTATGCAAAGCTTTGTAGCATGTAAGTATTATTAGAAAATATGTCAATTGCACGATACGGTGGACAGAGGCCATTTAATAAAAAAGATGACTTGGTTTTTGTTGTTGCTATTTTCATATGGTAATGATGGGTTTTAAAACGTGGGTAGTGTCCATGTACCTTGTGCTACTTTTAATATTATAAAAAGTATCGACAGTCTGACCTAAATGACCTTTGTAACGAAACTTATTTTGTCGAGTGAAGTGAAGTGAGAAATGAATTTGCCAGATGCAAAACTCATCTTTAGTTTCTGGGAGAGTGCGAGTGGAATTGGACGGTAGTGGAAGTACTGATCAGTTAAGGCACAATTTAACAGACATGATGAGTCGTTTCAATCAAGCTTCGGCGTTTGTTCTTCTCGTGATGACAATATTTGCGACGCCGGTAAGAAATATAAATTTAGGTTGTGGGATATGGGCACCATAAGATAGTACTTTACTTTGGCCCTGAAGGAGCTTAAAATAAAAGGTCTTCATAAACAAAATTTCGCAGGGAGGAGGTATGCAAATAACTCAGTGCCGTGGTGTGGATCTTGACCTTGCCGAGGATCACGTAATGCACATGAACGAATGTTTGAAAGAGGCAGGAGCCAAGGAAGTTTCTCAAATTGCTCCAGAGAAAATGCCTGTGCGCTATAAAATGTTTTAATCAACCTAACAACAACTATACAGTGAAATAAAAAAAATTTCAAATATTTAATTTTTTCAATAATTGCAGTGTTTTGGAAAATGTGTATTCAACAAGAAAGGGCTTGTAAGTATTCAAAAATACATTTTTAATTTTAACTTTATTTATGAAATGTTGTTGCCAATATTATAAAACTGTCTATCTATTTAACTTGGAAAGATTGACACAAATGGAAAGCCTCACAAGGAGAAAATCATGTCAATGATTACTGATAAAATGCCAAAAGCCGTTCATGATGACTTGAACAAAAGAGTGGCAACGTGCTTGCTACCTAACACAAGTAAGCCTCAGAAAGCGAAGACTGATCCTTCTTTTAATACATTTTTTTCCATACTGACAGTTACGCTGCATCAATGTCAACAGTCTACGTTTATTAATATTTTTTGTCTTGTATATTTTTCTTTAGCTGATATCATTGATCCCAAGGATCAATCCTGTACTACATACCTACCAATGATGATGTGTATTCACGTCAGTTTCCTAGAGGTAATAAAAATAAATTCAAAACTACAACAACACTAGCTTGCATAATTTATATTTTTCAATTAATTCTGTGTGCTCTTATTGTGATTTTTTTACTTTTCCCCAGGAATGTGCAGAGTAAAAAATCCCCATCGCTTTTTGGCTTGTGCTCATTTTAATGTACATAAATTTATTATTTAAATTATGTGATAACCCTAGTAATAAAATCTGAATTTAATTACAAAGTTTATTACAAAATGTGTTGTAAGCTAAGCAGAGATTATATAAGCCCCTTCTCTTCTTGTCTGATCATATATTTTTTTAATCATTTCGTTGCGTAACATCAGATTACCGTGATGATAACTTAACCCTTCTCTTCATTCTTCTCCGTCTCATCCCAGCTTATATTATTCTTTTTTGCTAGAAATTATTAAAAGCCGTCATTACCCATAAATATGACAGCTAACAAGACTGATTATCATTTTTTTCTAAAACATATATTATATACATATCAGCAGTGGCGTAGGAAATGGAAAATGGATAGCGTGACAATGATAGCACAGGCACCGCTTCCTGAACAAACAGAATTTTCCTAGATTGCACGATGCTGATGATGGGTGGGATCGGGATCTCTAACTGAACGAATCTTGCTGACGACGATAGATAAACTGTGTCACGTCTTTTTACACCACTGACATCTGATGTGATGACTTACGTGCTACGTGCTATAATGATGATAAGCAAAAAAAAAGAAAATATTATTATTAATACATATTAGTAGTAGAAAAGGAAAAATATAAGGAAAAAGAAGAATCATCATCAGCATCATCATCATAAGCAGAGATGTAAGATGACAGGAGTACACTCTTATCCCATGCAACGTAAACGTAACTCCATCAGCAGTTTACAAAAAAACCTCCACCACCAACCACCACTACTGCTGCTACTGCTGCTCTTCTGCTCATCTTCATAATAACAGAGCTCGTCGTGCTCTTTATCTCCACCTTGCAGCCATATTTCTAGAGAAAGACGAGAAACGTCACCTTTTTTCTCAAAGAGAAACTTCCACTTCACCTCGTCCTCGTCATCATCTAAAATCTAATATAATACCATCTTTAAAAGAAGGATTTTTAATATGCGATCTTATATTCAACAAAACCACCAAATCTTTTTGCTACTGTGCGTGGTTGGATGTATGACGAAGAATGGCAGGAATAGTATAAAATAAAAAAAGCAAAGTCAGGGAATCCTTTTCCTTGTTCCTTCGTGTCGCCCTGTCAACATTTTAAAGACAGCATATAGCAGCCTTCTTCCTTTTGCTAGCGGTTGTGCTTGCGATGATGATGATGCGGTGTGGTGCCTTGTGCTCATTATTGCATGGAACATGCGAAAGGAGGAGAAAGTGGTAGACTGCTTGACGTGATGGGATGATCAAATCACTTTCACCAACATCGACCCCACCGCTTATTACATTTTTTATTATTACTCTTTGAGTTTATGTTGATTTTTCATGTAAAAAAATAACGAAAGATTGGAGATGAGAAGAAGATGCGTACTTATACAATTGCTTATTCAAGTTGCATCATCAGCCTTCTCTTAAAAAGCTTGTTTCATTACCGTTTAAAATGTGATTGTCGGTCAATGGTCGAACATAAAAAGTTGAAAGATGGCTATTCCATTTTTATTCAATTTGAAGAAAACAAAATCAGCGGAATTCGTTATAGATTATTCAATCGTGTTTGTTTGCTAGAAGCTTCTGTACAGGTGAACTGGCCGAGTTTCATTTCCATATAAAATATAAAGACTTCAAAATGCTTGCTGACATAGCTAAACCTGGTCCATCCTGGTGGTGGTCGGTGAATAAAATAAAAGTACGTGGACGTACGTACGTACACTATGAAAATATTTCATGGAATATTTTTAAATTGTTCATATCCGCTTTTCGCTGGTAATGCGTACCGTAGACTTTAGAACGTGAAAATGTAGGAAACACAAAATAGCAGGAAAAAAGAGAATCAAGATTTTAAATTTAATTTCCTGTTTAAGAAGCAAGCAACTTTTTGGAACATTTTCCTTCTAAAGTTCTTAAACGCAAAGATGGGAAAATCAGAATCCTTCTCCGCCCAGCACTGTTCAGTTTTGAATCAGTATAGTGGTGGTGATGGCGCAACTTTTTTGTTTCATAAACTAATATTTCCTGCACATATGTATTTTTGCCTTGCTTTGGAATGATGATGATAACTAAACCAGAAAAGAGAGTCTAAACTCGAAAAAGAAAAAAAGGGAAAAATCAGTGAAATATGCCTCTCATCCTTGCGATCTTTTAACCTTTTTTCCCATTCAAGCAAAAAAAAAGGGAAGAAAAAAAAGTCTGCCGAACGAAGAAAAGAAACGAACAAAGAAGGTTGTAACAAGCAGCATAAGATATTATTGAAATCAACTTTTGCCATTCACTTTGTCCAATTCAATAAAATCCAAAAGAGAACAAGACGAGAAAGCAAGTAACTCAGTAAAAGTCTTCGACGCAAGTTTTCTGGACGTTGAAAAATTACCAAAATGCTTGCTTTTTTTGCTACAAAATTCAGTTTGAAAAATTGGATTTTTCACTCTTTGAGAACTTGGAAGAGTCGTCTGCAAGGAGAGAGATATAGTTTTTTTGTTCTTTCAAAGCTTTTCAGATTCATTTCATGTATGAAAATGCATAATAATTTTTCAAAGCAAAAGTTGCAAAATATGTCAAAAAAGAGAAGAAGAAGCAGAAAAAGTTTTCTTTCAGTTGAATGGATGAGCGAAAAAAAAACAGGCAAGAAGAGAAAAAGTTGAAAAGTAAAATGAAATTAGGAATTGAGATGAAAATCTGCATAGACCTTTAAATTCCTTGTGTTGACTGGATAAAAAGCACGCACAAATGACTTTGTTAATTTGAAATATGAAACTTGCTAACAAAACTCTGACTGTGATATCTTGGAAAAAGGAAAATTAAAAAAACGTGAATATTCATAAATCGAATCAGAAATAGTTTGGCAATAAATGTGCCAAAAAACAGCCATTTTATACGATTTTAGCTTCCAATGAACTGAGCATTAGTACAAAGCAGTCTGCTATTACTTTCTAAAATAATTAACATTTCACCACTCTAATATTTAGATGAGATCTTAAAATATCGGTCACTAATTTCAAAGATTGTCAAATACATAGCAGATAAAAGTTGAAGCATTCTTCAATGTGTCCTAAATTTTAGCATGCAAATTCATTTTTTTTCAAATTAAACTTACCGTCGCAGGAGGGTCAGAGTGAACAATGCATGCCAATATCGCTTCTTGATTTTCTCCAGTATGGATCCATGCCCTTTCCACTTCGATTTCTGGTGGATCTGTAAAAAAATATTTTTTTTTCAAGTCGGGTTTAAACATGATACTGGGTATGCCGTCATGTCTACAAACCTACATACTAACTGTCTAAAAGATGATAAAATTAGCATATATTGTCATCTCAAATATTTTTTACGCAACACCATTGACAACCCAATTTTACCACAAAGTTGCATCACACCAGAATAGCCACCTCTCTCTGTGGCATGGACTCCACGTACCATGTCAGTTTTGACTCCAAATTTTGGTTTAATTGTTGTTTTTCAATACAAAGTAATCAATGATACTTGGAATTTCTTTTAAAAAATAGTCAGACTCAAAATGTCCTGGAAAACCCGGTTGCTGAGTACCAAAAAAATGCCGAGCAAGAAAAACAGCCCGTAAAAAATTTCAGGTCTGTAGACAACAGTTGTTGACAAGCAAGAAAATACGGTTTGTACCTTCACTTTGTTCGAAAAGAGACAGAAACTACAATTTTCCATTTATTTATCTATTTTCACTACCAGTTACTACGCTACCCTTGAAACTGACATCTTGATCTTGATGATACTACAAGCCATGCTATCCCTTCTTACATATTTAACAGAGGAAAAAAAAATGCAAACCAAACTAAAGCCTTTCTGAAACAAGTTCATAAAAAGTCGACATTTACACTCAACGTGTCAAGCAGCTTTAACGTATGTACATCAGTAAAAAAAGGAAATAACAACGGTTCTTTTTCTCTGCCATGTGAATGAAAAACTGTGAGACGGAGAAAGCTCGACATTTTTTTATCTCTATTCTTCTCCCGTCTCTGAATTTGTATTGGGTTTTATTACAATACCTACGTCACCACCACTGCCGTCACCAAAAAAAGAGGAGTCAGTTGCTATTATTATTACACCAGCTTTCTTTCTCTTCTTACTCACTCGTCTTCATTTCAATCCGAAAAAAGAGGAACTGACAGTTCATTTCTTTTTTGTTGGAATGCGAATGGTGGTGGCGGCGGTGAAAATGAAGGGGAGATCATAAAATGAATGTCAAAAAGAGCGCTTTATTGCCTGTTGTCCTGAATATAAAAAACCCTTGAGCGCTACTGCTGTGCCTATTTCTCTCTCTCTCTCTCTCTCTGTCTGAAGCTTTGTTCAAGCTCAGCTCAAACTTTAAGATTTTTTAAAGCTCTTTTCTTTTTTAAGTGTGGCAGCTGAACTGAGCTGTTGAAATAATATTGTTGCTCCTCTCTTTCTTTCCTCTTCGACTCCTCTCCATCCACACTTCATCAGATGCTCGGTGCATGTAGCTGCTAGTTTACTGCTTTTCTTTTTCACTCTTTTAAGCCATAATAATAATATTGTCAGTCGTATTTTCAATTTTTATCTTTGGCTCGTCTTGTCTTCTCTTCCACAGCTATACAAAGCATATTATTAGAACGGGATAAAAAAACAGTTGGGAAAGGTTTAAACTTTTCTTCTCTTCTCTTTTTTTTTAAAAAAAAGAAAGATTCAATTTTCTTGCTCCATTCCCATTTTGATTTGAATTTATAAGGAATAGTTATCTGTCAGCTAAATGTTCTGATACCAACCAACTTTTTCAGTGCAATTTCTCCTCTTCATTACTTTGATGATGAGCACGTTAACATAGATGCAAGATAATACTGACATTTACTATTATGAGAACTTTCTCTCTACTCTGCTCTTCCACATCTCTTTATGAGCTTCAATAAACATGCCTAATGCGAGGTTGCAATTAATCTACCCGGACATTTCTTGGCTTTCTTTCAAGAATGCATAATCAAACGCGCTAATTGAATTGAAATTTGAATACACAATACAATAAAACTAAATGAATAGATCCAAAAAGTCGATTTCATCAGACAGATAATAAACACTTACACTGAACTTTAACATCAACCTGTGTACTCACTGGAGTTCCCACTCCGTTGTTCGCTGTACACAGGTATATTCCAGCCTGGTGTCGATCCGCCTGTTGGATTGAATACGAGTTGCTAACCAGTGACTGCTCTCCATTTGGCAAAACGTTGTTCTGTTTGAAAAACAAATGGATGAAATAGAAAGAAGATTAAAAGGAAAATTGGAGGATATAAGTAAACAATAAATGACACATATATTCTTATGAATAGCCATATTTAGTTTAGGTATATGCATGCCGAATGATGACACATGAAAATAACCTTTTTTTTGTTTCATCAAATCCCATCCAATCCTCTCACCATTAATGCAGGCATACCTATACGCTAATACTACTGCTTTATGAATATATTTCTAAATTAGCTCTCATTCATCACCATCAAAATTTCTATTGAATGCCTTTCTCTCCGCTTTTATTCTCATTTTCAGCAAAATGAAGAATTTCAGTATTGAGCATGGGATTTTCATAATATTCCAAAACAACCGTATAGAAAGAATCAAACCAACCAACTATAGACACAGTTCTTTACAAACCCATTTTCAATATTGTACGCCAAAAGGCTCATTATGAAACTTTGCACTTTTCTCTCCGTCGTCGTCATCATCATCACTATTGCCGCCAGTTGCCTCTTCTTTCTGTGTATTCTTTGAATTTTTTTTTATTCATTCATTCATCCATCTACTACTCACTTCACTTTCAGTTGAACGAATCCAGTCATTCAATAATTTTCACTCTTTGCTACGTACACTGACTGATACTGTTCAGACTTTTCCATGCAATAACTGAGAAAAAAACCTGTATACACTTCTAAATTTCCAAAAATGAACTACTCAAACAGCTTGCTGAAGCGTTTTTGATATTATATCTAACCTAACGCCTTGTCTAGTAGGTATTTGCCCATTTTTTTATATGATGGCCTTGGTAATTTCATAAATCCCAATTTTTTCTCCTTTTTTTCACCAGACTTTTCACTCAATTCAATATAAACTAATGTACGCTTTTGCCTCCATTGAATTGTTGTGTGTGTGTGTGAGTGTACTGCGTGTATATTTTGTTCATTATTTCAATCCCACTGCTTTCTCCCTATTTCCTTCTTTTTACAATTTTTTTCCTTTCAAAAAAAATTCTCTTCTGACTAAGCCGAATTCATTTTCATTTCTCTGTGAATAAATAATGAAAAGGGAATGTTCTTTTCATCCAAAAACTAACACTCAAGTGCCACAGCTTACAATATTGTCTGTATATATACCTATATTATGTATTTCCACCTTTTTACGACAGTGGCATGCCTCTCTTTTTAGCTGCTGCAAATTCTTTTTTTTCCTTATTTTGTTTCGCTATTTATTCATTCATTCACGTTATATAATTGACAAACGCCTTTTCAACAATTTTGAAAAAATGTGTTGCTTTTTCTTTAACCATTTTCTTTTCCTGCATTTTTTTCCATTCGCTTAAATGAGTTTTCTTTCATCTTTCAAATTCAAATGCATTGACTAAATAGAGACAGAGGGAGTTTCGTCTAACGAACAATTTTAAAAGCTTTATCATCATCATCATCATCATCAGGTTGCTCTCTTGGCTGATTTTCTCAGTATTTTATTGCACTTGCTTGGTTCATTCGCTCATCGCGGCTCAAGAGAAGTCTCTTTTTTGTACTATTGATTGCTCTACTTTTTGTTCGATATTTTGCTTTGCACCTCTACACCTGTTTCTGGTTTTTTTCCATTCCAGCAGATATTCAATAGATACGTAAAAAAAACTTTTTTTGTGGAGAAGAAATTAGCAAGTTTTTTTCAAAGGGAAAAAGGAAACAGCTTTTCAAAAGTGTATACATTTTATCTTTATTGCAACTTTTTTGAATGTTTAGCTTAGTTTTGAATCGATTTTATTTTGCTTACCCGTCTCGTCCAAGTAATGGTGGGTACAGGATTGCCACTACCACGACACTGCAGAGTAACCTGAGAATTGAGAATGTTATATTTAGTTATATATATGTATATGGTTTTATATATGGTAAAATAACTCATATAAAACTACTAACCTGGTCCCCTTTTGAAATCACAATGTGACTCGGCTCACTTCTCACGCTTGGCGGCACTGTAAAATAAAAAAAATAGTATGGAACATACCACATAAAATTCATACTTCAAAGTTTGTTCAAAGCGTCATAAATTCAGTGTAACAAATTATGTAACGATCACATCAGAACCATCGTCATCATCATCATCATCATCATTAATATCTATGCGGTTTCAGTTGAGTTTTTTGTATGTTTTTTATTATGCAAAAACCACTACTCACCGCTTCAATACCATTTCATCCGTACAATCCATTATATTTATTATTTACCATGTGATAGATGATAGATTCGTTTTTATTTTCATTTTGAAATATTGAACTTGTTCCCAAGTTTTTTTAGAGTATTGATTTGTCGTGTAAAAAATTGCCCGTGTCAAATAGAGCGTGAATGATGCGTCCATTAAAATGACAAGAAAAAGCAATAATAATAGCGGTGGTTCACATGGTGGTGGAACTGGAAAAAGCAGTTGTATCGTCTGTTTACGTATTATTGCAGCACAACATACAATAAAACAAGTACCGCCACCACCACCACCGCCATCACCAACCTAACAATTTTTTTACAATGATTGCCTCAGTAAAAAAAATGAAATAGATTCTACAAACTTGCATTAGAGATAGAATAGAGATACGTGCATAACAAAAGCACCCACAGCAAAATACATTCCTTGCTGTCCCGGAAAAGTATGCAATGCATGCATGGAATGTGAGCAATAAATTACAGAAACGGAACACGAGGAATAAAGGAACCAGCTAAAAAAACCGTCATCTATATCCATCTCCGTAGTATTTCAGTTGGGTACAAGAGCTTATTCATATTCACCATTTACTTTTTCTTACTTTTTCAAGAGCAACGGCAATAGCTCTCTAAAAATTACATTTATTCTCTCTCTAGTAGCACTTGGATTTTCCCTTGAACTTTCTCTACACAAATTTAGACAAGAAGTGTTTGTGTGCGTGTAGCATGTCCACACTTTTTGCACGGCCACCAGTAAAAAAAACGCACTTTTCTAAACATGCCGTATAGAGACTGGTGCAGAAGAAGAAAAGTAGAAAAAGACGCCTGCACATTTTTCAAACAACGTCACTAAATAAAGTTATCGTTATGTCACATGACACGACATTACTTATAATAAATATATAAAATGTATGGTGCACGGTGACGATGACGGAGAATAAAATAAAATACTGCATGGTTCAAGTAGCGGTAATAATCATATTCTTATTCACCCATTTCATTTGCATAATTATCACATCTCAGCAGCAACAACAGCAGCAATGCAACGACGTATAAAAGTAGAAAGGGGAAAGAATGAAAGAAGTGCATACACTACTTCTAATATATGTACATGCAACAAAATTTACAGTGACTTTTTTGTCCATAAACACAATTGACACTTCAATTCACAAGAAAATGAAAATTTTGAAATGGAACCAAATTACCAGCATCAGTGCAGTGTAATAACCAGCAGACCAAAAAACCAATAAAGAAAAAGGGAATGAGTAATAAGAATACATGGCCAAACAACCGTAACCAATTGCTCAATTCCATGATGTTGTGTCGTTATCAATTTTTTTTTCTTTTTAGTATTTTATGGTCCTGTCATATAATACAAAGTCAATAAGTTACTGTTACCATGTAGAGAGAAAGAGGTACATTTATGACGGGGCCAAGTAAATCGGGGTAGCAAAAAACAGGACGGAAAAGCAATGAAAATGTTAAAATGAAAGGGATAAACTTTTGTCAAAAATTCGTCACAGTTTAAGTGCCATTATTTTCGCTATCTATCCATCTCTATTTTTATATTCATGGGATCATCATCCAATTCAACTGGGAATGTAAAATAGATGTACAAAATGTTCATCTTGTTCTTATCTGCTTGTTGTTGGCCTTGTTTAAAACTTTGTTTGAAAATTTTACTACCCTTTTTATGTTCCATCTTGTATAAAAGGGATGGATTGCAATGCAACAATCTCATTGACAAAAGGGGAGAAAGTCAACAGGAATTATTGGATGGAAGGTTAAAAGAGTTATTTCTTTTCAATACTTTTTTATAAACTGTCGTCGCCCTACCTTTTACATATTTATTCAAATTGAAGAAAATTTCACTTCAGGAAGGCAATCAAGTGTGATAATGCATACCTTTTTAAATTGATTAATCCTCCAGTTCTCCCCAAGTTTTTTTGCCGACTATGCAGCTACTACTAACAGTTTTTGTTTCATTTTTTGTCTTTTGTACAAATAAAAAGTTTAAAGTGCCTACATTTTATTTATTGCCTGTGCCCCTTCTCTCCATTCAAGTTGACGAAAAAGGATGAATGTATACTTAATAAAGAATGCACAGGACACAAGTATTAGTAAATGGAAGTTGGAATCACCCGCCGCCTGTGTTTTGTAGATTTTGTTAGAATGAAAATGTAAATGCATGGGTAAGCAGGATAATAATATGTCATGTCTACACTGCTTGTTTGTATTTTTAAAGAAAAAAGAAAACAAATTCTGCTACTTCAACTCTTCAAGTTTACCCGAAACTCCTGCTGCTATATGCTGACTGCTGTTTACAGAGAGGAGAGAGGATAAAAAAAAGTAGAGAAAATATTGTCATGTTACAGGTCTACTTAAAGTCGGATCGTTTTTAAAGGCACACAAGTTTTCAATAAAAACAACAACTTTAATACGACATGGAAAAAAGGGGAGCAGGAGAAGAACCAGCAGCAGAAGCAGTAAAGAAGGAAAAGAAAGAGGAATGACTTTTGGACCCAAAAGCCAGTTTGAAAAAGTCTCAGCTCACTTGTGGCAAACATTCTATGATTATTGCCTTGCATTTGTTTTTTCTTCTTCTTTCTTCTTCTTCAGGGAGGCAAACAGAATGAAAACAAAAGCGAGATAAAACTGCTACGTATAGATAGCTACTACTAGTATGCTCTCAAAGAAAAGAAGAAAAAACAAAATGGGCCAAATGGGACCTGTCGATTTCCAATCTAATGTGATCCAGACAAACATTCTCCCTCTGCTTTTCTACAAACTGGGTTTCCTTCGTCCTTAAAAAAGTTCAAGTTTTTTATACGTAACATCTGCATAAAGAGAGAGAGAGAGAGAGAGATGTGGAGATCTAGTAGGGAAAAGAGTGTGTGTAACCCTTTCACTTGAGTCTTCTTGAGTCGAGACAGCCATAATGCCTATATTTACTTTTTTTTTACAACTTGCTTATTTCCTTTTTTCCTTCTACAGTCCTAGGCAAATGGGGAATGAATATGTGAAGAAGAAAACACAAAGTTTTTTTTTCTCAAGAAACTTTTCCACTTTTCTCTTCTTAAAGTATGTTATGCTATGCTGTGTCGTACACAGCAATTGTATGCTAAGTACAGTTGAAGACTGAAGACCAAAAAAGAGGCTCTTAATAAAGGCCTTTAAGTAAGCAAAGTGGAGTAAGTAGTGGAGAAAGAGAGGGAATAAAAATAAATTTATGCGAATTGTAATGGCTCTCCATTGTCCTCTTGAAGCTTGAAAGTTGAAGAGGAAAAAGTACTACTACTACTACTACACAAAATACCCACACCCAGTAGGGATAAAAGTATATACATATATTTAGATCATACTCAAGAAGTACATAATATACGCATATAAACAAACTATAATGTGTATCCGCAACACTTACTCACTTTTTCAATTTGTATTGCATAGTATACGTACTTCCAACAACAAGGAGGAAAGGTATAGATAGACAAGTTAGAAAAGAGTTTTTTAATCATCGACATCATCCACATATACAAGCCTAAAGTGAAGTATACAGAGAAAAAAAATACGACGAAGAGAGCAGAAAAAGTTACAAGTTTCCTTTGCTATTGTACAGCTTCTTCTACATTATTACTTTACCTACCTTACTTTCCTTTCATGTAGATATATGTATGCATGCATGGCCAATGACTTTGCTGTCAATATAGTGTCATTACTACACGCAACTCTCTCTGTCTGTCGCCACATCAGTGTCAAGCATGAACTCTCTTTACACGCAACATACTTCTTGAGAAGAACACCGAAAAAAAATATCCCCATCAAGCAAGTTGTATTTTTTTACTCGACAAGACACGACACCGACATACAAGTCAATGTCAACATTTTTCCATACCCTTGCATCACCACCGTATCATCATCAGCAGAAGAAACGAAACAGACAACTTGTCTGCCTACCTACAGCGTAAAAACTTTCTTGTATCCAATCACTCATTAAAATACTATTGTACATGGCTATCTCCCTAATGCACTTGAATACCTAACTATCCAAAAGTGTATGTATATGTACTGTTACTTATTTTTATGGAATGCGTTATTCTTTGTTAATGTGTCGTTAGCCAAGCATCGAGCAAGTGGGTAAAAAAAGCACACGCTTTTCTTTCTTTCTTCCTTCCTTCCTTCGCAATGGACAATGTAATGGGTGGTTGGAAGAAGCAATTTAAAGAGAAAAGGGAAAAGTTTCAAACTTTTTTATTGGAATACTTACCACTTCATAATATTCATTCTTTTTGTGTGTGTCTCTCCATGTACATAAATGTACGTACATAGACACATGTAATGATAACATTCACGATTCACTCCCTTTTTTATCTATTTTATACGACGAAACGATTTCATTTTTTTACATTGAAAAAAGTATCTTTCCTTTTTCAGTTTATTCATTCAAACTTTTTCCCCTTTATTCCTTTAAAGCTTTCAAATCAATAATATTCGCTAGTGCTAATGCTACTGCTGTTGCTGCCCTTTCTATGTTTCTTTTTCAAAAGAGAATGTACCTTTTCACACCTACTTTACAACGTGGCTATTCAATGACTATAACAATGCTATTTCTGTATGTGGGATAATAAGATGTTTTTAGAAGGAATGGCTGTTATGAAGAGGAGGAACAAAGAAAGGGAGAAACTTTTCTCTTCAATCAACTTACTCTTCTCGTTTTAAGGAAACAACTCTTTATACTACAGTGCTGCTCTTGTATTCTATCTGTCTGTCTATCTAACGCCTTTTCTCTCTCTCTCTTTAGAAGCTCCAAAGTCATTTCCCATACATTTCACAGCACTCAATGAGCCATAACATCATCATAAGGATCATCATCAAAGGGATCATTTCCTCTTGCGCATTTTCCCGCTCTCTTTCTCTCTCTCTCTCTTTCTTTCAGTTTTCTTTACTCGTTTTCATCTTCTTATCGATTTAAAGATGAGCATTGTATGATATCATGAGAGGATGAGATAAGGTTGATAATCATCATCATCATCATCATCACCACCACTACTATCTCACCGTCTTTTTCCTTTGTGCATGGAAAGTATTGACTTGACTTGGATTTTGGATGAAAAAGTGTGGCGGTGAAGGAGGAATGGGCCTAAGGGGCAAGAATGGCTTTAAAAAGAAGAAGAATAACAATAATAAAAAAATCCTTACTCCTCTATGCGTCACTTTTTCACTTTCCTAAAAAAAGGAAGAAAGCTACGCAAAAGTAAAAAACTGTTTTCAAAAGAAAACCCCTTTCGTACTTTTAACTCTACCCAACTTTCTTCATTTTTTTGCATTTCTTCTGTCCCTCAAGTGAAATTTTTCACCTGAATGCACACACATTCCATTTCCCAATCATTTAATAATAATAAAGTAGTCATCTCCAAAAGAAGACACTCTCTTCCCCTCTACCTCAGTAAATAGAACATTCCATTCCTTTACAGTACTCCATTTACAGTATACGTTCTGCCCGGAACCATCGTACACACTATCCTATCCTTTCTTCATTCTTATTTTTTTTGCTGTAATTCCTTTGCTAAAATAATGCGAGTGTGTGCAAAAAGAAGAAGATTAATTAATGCCATGCCACGCTCTGCTATGCTGTAACTGCGAGCAGCAGAAAATATGACATTTTATTAATTTGCCATTTTCTTCTATCTTTCTCTCCTGCTGAACTCAGCTTATTTTCTCTTACCCTTCTATTCTAATTTTATGTAATTCTAATAGGATTAGTAGTAGGTAGCAGTCAAGTCGTTCATCCATAAGTCTATCTCTTTCTATTACAAAAGTTGAGAGTGATGATGACTCTCTCCCATGCTCCAATTTTGAAAACTGATTATTATTATGTTCTTTTAATATCTTCCGGCGAGAGAGAGAGAGGCTTCATTCTTATTTGCTGAGACAGTTGAAAGTTGAGAATGCTCGCAGCTTCTCTATTCTTTCGCTTTGGTTTTTTGTGGTGGTACGGTGGTGGTGGAGGTTTATATAGAGCTTCTATTTTTCTCTATCCTTTCATGCATTTATAATGATTCATCATCACGCAGAACTTTCACTTTTCATCTGAAAATCGTCCTCACTCTGCTTATTACATGTATATCTAATCCAATACCTTTAAAGAATGGGTACACCACCATTACGTAGAAGAACCGCCACAACCAATTTTATTACAATTTCCTTAGTTTCCTTTGTTATTATTAAGAAGCTGGAAGAAGCTTACAAGTAACTATGGCACTAGTGGAAAAAGACAGGTTGGTTTTTTGAAGTTTCATCCCGTCATCTCTCCAACGTGCATGCCAGCCAACAAGTAAAAAAGTTTTTTTTTCGCAAAAAGCTCAGTCATCATATTATATCCTCTTTCCACCACTACGACGACCACCACCGCCACCGCAGCAATCATGCGAATCATTTTACACGAGAACTAAAGAAAAATAAAAGACGTGAAATCATTTTTCTTACTCTTTTTTAGTAGGCAGTAAGGTTGGAAATATTAATTAGAAGTTAGAAGAACGCACACATAGTGAGCATCTTACTACGGCAGCAACAGTAAGTGTGTCAGATGGATAATAATAATAAGTGGCAGAGTAGTAGGAGTAGAAGTAGTAGCATGACTGTGAAAGAAAAAGAAGAGCTTAGCGTTTAAGCTTCCAACCAAGCCATAATAAATTACACAAGACAAAAGCAGCAGCAGCAGCGGTTTTACTTGTGAGTGTGTGGCGAAATTGGAAAGAAGAAGAAGAAGAAAAGTGCTGTCTTGCTTATTATTATTATTATCCTTCTCCTCCTCCTACACGCCAGACTAGACCACACCACTGCCATGCCATCTTCACAGGTTCATATACTATTTTTTTGTGAACAGGCCACGATTAATTTATTCTTTGTGTGTGTGCATCAAAAAATGAGTTATGATTTCATTTTGAACTTGAGCTTTATACTTTTAAAACCATAAAGCTTTATTGTGGCGGCGGCGGTGGTGATGGCAGTGGAAAAGTAGTAGGTGGGAGAGAGGGTCCTGCTGAGGTGGATGACTATAAGTCTTTCATGTTCCATCTCAGCAGAATATTATTATTACAGCAGCATCCACCTCCACACCGACCATCATTGCTTGAAAAGATGTAAATGTAAGAAGTAGAAGAAGAAGAAGAACAAGCGGATCAGCAAAAAAAGGAAGAAAGTTTTCATAGTAGCCTTTGCTCTTCTTTTTCGTCCCACTGTTTTTTTCTTCTTTTACCTCTTTTACTATAGGAAACTTTTTAGGTACAATGTTTCTTCAAATATTGCAGATAGGTATGATAGATACATAATAGGCTTTAGTTTTTAGCTTCAACTTCACAACTGCAAAAAAACCACAAAAAAGACAGAGAGAAGACGTGTAATAATTTAAGTAAAAATGGAATCATAATAATAATATAATTTAATATTGCGTCGTACTTTTCACTTTGTAATAATAATTCAGACAGAGAAGCATGCATCATAATAACTTATGAATTTCACGTTACCCACAATAATAATAACAGTTTTCAGCTGGTTTTTGCTCTGCAAAAGCCATTTCAAACTCGGAAGGTGGTAGGTAGGTACTAAGTAGACAGTTTTCAAACTTGCTAGCTAGCACAATGCACATATTATATAAAAGTTACACATATCATTACTTTTCACGCAAACCATAAAATATTGCGCAAATTTTGCATAATATCATCCTCTGGATTATTACTACCGTTATATGTACTTTTCTTTTGGTTAAGGTATAAAAAAGCGTACGATGAAAGAGAGAAAAGCTGGTTGAAACGTAAAGCCTCTCTGAATAAGAAACTGATGATGATTTTCCAAGAATTTTGCAAAAAAAAGTCAGAGTAATCTGTTCGTTTTCTGTTGCTCGTACGAGAAGAAAATCCTCTGCTTTATGATGACCAAGATGACTAGCATTTTGTCTTCTTCTTTTCTTCTCGTATTCATTTCCCTTCAAAAAATTCAACCTGAATCACTGAACTGAGAGAATGAGTGTGTGCAGATGTATGTATATGTGTACCTTTTTACTTTTGAACATGATCATGAAGAAAAAAAAACTTTTTTTTTCAGGGGATGAGTATTTCTTGAGAAAAGAAAAAAAGGTCGAAAAGCTGACATAAAAGAACATTATTATCTCTTTTGCTTTTGCCTCTTCCATTCTCCAACAAGTTGTAGTAGAAGCAGCCGTAAATGTTTGAAAAGTGGACATTTGAAATCTACATCGTACATTTTGTTGAGCAAGTGAGTAGAATGCTACTTTGGAAAAAAAAGTTTACTTTTTAAGGTACTACTACTACTGCCACCAGAAAAGGTGCATGTCGCCGTGGTAGCAGTAGATGTAGTAAAATGGCAATGTGATGGGCGAATCCTTTTTTCTCTTTTTTTCCCAACTTAAGCAAACCTAACAGACTGAGAGGGAAAATGAAAACTTTGCACATTTATTTTGAAAGAGTGTCCGATGTGTGCCATCTTGGCTAAATTACTGCTACTTTCCGCTGTTTCCAAGACTGCTGCGACTGCTTGCACTACTAGCAGCAGCAGCAATCTTCAACAAAATTACTTTCCTCTGTGTTTCCCGTAAAATGGACTATTATGACGATGATGATGATGTGTGATATTATAGGGAGATGTGTCTAGTTTTAGGCTATTTGAACAGGGTACTTTAAATGGACACTGAGGAGCATAAAACGAGTGAAGTAAAGCAGCTTTTCATAAAAGGAGGAAGGAAAAAGAAGAAAAAAAACTTTGTGAGCTCTTTAATCCTTCCCATTTACATTGAAGCGGGGCGACTGATGATATCATGTTCAAGTAGAGACCATGGCAGTAGTGGTCAAGTTTTTTTTTCAAATATCTCTAGGGACCGGAGAACATGAAGGATAAAAAATGCTGAATTTTTGGATAGGTGAAATGAGCGAAAACTAAAAGAAAATAGTTGACTCATGTAATTGTCAAAGTTTGATTGGTCAGCAGTATATTCAGGTACTTGACAAACTCGGAAAAGATAATAATAACCTTGTAATTTACCTGTCCTGGTGGGGAATTAATTATAGTGAAAATCATATGCATAATATGTTACAAGCAACGAATTATTTTAATAGGGTTATTATTTTTGTGAATTATTTGTACAAGAAAAAGTACCTATGAACTAACCTAGTATTTCGAGTGTGTAGATTTCCTCTTGTGGTGTGTAAGTCGACAACTGACAAACATAATCACCTCCATCCTGTGGTCTAACGTTTTTGATTTCCAGGTCAAACCCGTTAACAAGGTTGATTCGTTTATCCATTGTGATTTTCATCTCACCCGCTGAAAGGACGGAAGGGCCTCGCTTCCACAAAAGTACATACGGACCTGAATAAAAAAAACACATAATTAGATATAAATATGTATTTGACCTTCACTCCTTTTCAAAACACAAACCCACCAAAACTCACGCTAATAATTACGATAATTGTTACTCTGTATTTTGACTTTTCAGTCGTGCTTATACAATGCCGCCATCAATAAAAATCCAGAAAAAATTATTTTCTAATATGCTTATGCAGGTGTCCAATGTACATTATTTGCTGAGTGTACACAAGCCAAAAATATTTTAGAAATAAATAACCGTACAAAACAATAACCCAAACAGTAAAAATACATACACGTATACATCTTTAAATGTACGCCAGAGACAGGATTCAGAGATAAGGATTTTAAAGTACGATATTGATATTATCAACACCGCCAGTATGCTTATGCTGTACTACTAATGGAACATTGTTCAACAGACTACTTCATGTCCATCCATGTCCATAAAAATGAAAATAATAACAGTAAGGATGATGACCATTCTGTTGCTGGAGGATATAGTTCCAAGTTTCTAGACATACCTACTACAATAATGACCATAGCATCCAAGAATTATACGAGGAGAAAACTTTCCAAGTGAAATGATACTAAATTCTACTTTACAACTTTTCAAGCCAAGTTACTGAGAAGGAGATGGTCATTTTCCGCTACAACAAGCTTCCAGAGAAGATACTACTGTTATAGCCAGTAGCAATATTCTCCTAGTTTATTTCAGTTGGCCTCTCCACCCACAAGACATTCGTGTACTTGTGTAAGTATAGCGTGCACCTTTCTTTCTTTCTTTCTTTCTGACTACCTACCTCACCAAAACCATCTCTCTATTTTTTCATGTTCAAAATGAAGTACAACTTAAAGTTCTGTTCTTCTATCCAAAGCCTTCAAGGCATTTTTACTGATTATCATCGTTTTCTTCTTCGTTTGGAATTGGAGCACGTATCCTCTTCAAAGATGCTTTCCTTTCTGAAAAAGAAGGAAAACGTAGGAAGAAGGAAACTGAAAATAGATTGCAACAATTCAGGTAGAAGTGAGCGAACATCTCATTTCCAGGGAGAGTCGATATAATAATTTGATAATATCAGTGTAGGAGTGAGAGATGACCACCTTTCTTTCCTTCCTGCCTTCCTACGTTCTGCACAGACAGACCCTGCTACTCACGATCAGTCGGTTCTCTTATTTCTTAACAAAAAAAGTAATGTAATTGTGATACCATTTTTCGCTCGCTAATCATCTCTTCAATCTTGCCAATCATATAAAGTTACCCATCCCATCCTACCACTTTTTCTATACTGTGCATTGAAACATACTACCCAATGACAACAAGCCATTTAAAAATGAAATGTTTGACACACTTTTCCATTCTCGTATTTCTTTATGACCAGCAGCCTTTCTTTTCTTTGAAATGAAAAAGTTTAATTTTTGCAATCTCTATACAAAATATAAAATACCAGAGAAAGAGAGAGAGAGAGAGAGAGCTACTGCCATTGCCCTTCTCTCTTTCTTCACTGTCGTCATCCACCTGGTGATTTTATATGGACTTTTTTTCTTCTTGGAAATAACTCACTATATCTACATGCTTATCTAACGACCTATGATACCCACATATTTTTGTCCTTTCCTTTTTATCAATTTCTCTTTTTTTTCTCTTCCCAAAGTTATCGCATGGACACTTTCATAAAAACGAAAGAGTTTTCACTGGACAAGAAAAAAGCATGTGAACTTTTTTGTTGATTCCCCTTCTCCTCCTCTCTTTTTACCCGTCCGATCGTCTCAACTCATCGTAAAAATACAAAAATGTGCTGACAAAGCAGCAGCAGAGTAGGACCCAAGCAAACTTAAAAAACCGACATGAGCGGACAACGGACATTTACACAAACAGAAAAAAAAGCCGAAAGTTGTCGTGAAACTGTCATCATTGCTATATGATACCATCATCATCAACAACAGCATTGTGTGCAATGCATGATGCCGTGTACATCTGAAAGTACGTACACTCACAACTTCCTTTAAAAAATTCCCCTTTTTTAGGTTTTGTAAGTATCCCATGTAATCCACCCCATCATCATCGTGATCATCGCAATGGCATACATCATATAATATTATCCCTGCAAACGGTTGAGTTTGGGCCAAGTATCAAAAATTCCTCCCGTTGTCCACATATTTCTTTGTGTAGGGAGATATCATTATAAAATATGTATATATATTTGTCTATGTGGTGGCGGCAGTAAACCTGTCAGAATAATATGCCATCTCCTTTCATGCTTCTAGTTTGCATTCAAGTATTTGACAAAAAAAACACTGAAAAGAGAAAAAAAAGTTTCTTTTATAAATATATGTAAGCCTTGCTTTAAGCAGGGAACAGAAAAAAGGGTGACCCCCAGAGAGCAACTAGGAATATTATAACCACTTGGACCGCCGCACCACACCGCACGTCATTCATTCAATGCTGTGTACTAACTACGAGGTCTGGGAAAGTAAGAAGTGCAGGAGAAAAGAAAGCATGGAAAAACCTCAAGAAAAGTCATACGCTGACAGAAATACGATCTGAAATCTAAAAAGGACGTAGAAATGCGTTTCTCTATCTATCTGCACTGTTATTATCTATTTGGCTGCTTCTTGTACAACAACAACTGGGGAAATATAGTATGCTTCTGAAAACGTAAGAAATATTCTTCAGAAAATAAAAGTGAAAGAAAACGAACGTGGAATAAAAGCACGCAGCTCTAGATTTTTTTTTTCTTTGGAGAAAAAAATATTACTGCTTTATTCTCATGTTTTTTTGTGCAATGGTGGTATCATTGGTGGCGGCACGCTCTCGTCTCACTTTCTTTTACCACCCTCATAGTAGTGCCGACTTCTGGAAGTATCTTTTTTTACCCTTCTTTTTCAGTATGATGCCAACATCCAAGTTACTATATACGTACTAGTACTACTCATCTAGAAACAGAGAGGAAAAAGATGATAAATGACTTTGTCAGGGAGATGCATCTTGGAAAGTAGAAGAAAAAAATGACTTCTTTTTCTCAGCTGCCGTGTGCCTTGTGCGTGAGGAAGAAAGAATATTAGAAAATATCCTGCGAAGAAGAGTATTCCATCATCTCTGCTGCTACTACTACAAGTATGTAAGTAAGTACACTATACTTACTACTTTTTCTGTCTGTTTACAAAGTGATCCGAATATTTTTTTTCTTGCTTTTTTCAAGAGGCAAGAAATAGATGAGGTTGGATTTGTGAAGAAAAGTGGTTGTGGTGGCGTGGCACTGTACATGTACATTCATTCAGCATGTCATGCTATGATACCTTCGGAGAGGCTTCCTGACTTACCCAAATTGTCCACTCTGCATGGGATGCGAACAATACTTCCTAATATAGCGACCAACTTCTGACCTCTCGAGATAAACTTGGGCGTCTCTCCGGCAGTCATCTCCTCCTCTTCTTCACCACGAACTGCAAAAAGAGAATAAAAAAATAATAGTAAATATAAATTACATTTTATTCAAGATAAGTCACGATTTCTTCCTGAGAAAAAAAATATATAATGTATATTTTATCTTCAATCTTCTTGTCTGTCGTCAATCCATCCTTCAATCCAGCCAAACCAACAAAAAATATACCTTTATGTACAGGAAACAATTAACAAGCTCTGTTGCTGTCCTTTTTTTTCTCCTTGTGCCAATTCAATCAATTCATTTCTGTTAGCCTTCTCTCACATGAGCAACAAACGCAAAGAGAAAAAACCAGCAGAGATTCAGTTTCTCGCTGTGCTCAATAACACAAAACAAAACTCTCTGGGGAATGTCGTCTGGTACAGGACATAATAAAACCTTTATTTTCTTTGAAAAAAAATAAAAATAGTAACAACAACAAACCATTTTTCACGTTGCAATACACACTTTACTCTCCGCTCTACATATTCTTTAGTAAGCTCTTTTGAAAGTTGTTTTTTTTTGCAAAAATACGGTAACAGAAAAAAATACAACTGTGTTCTCTACTTTTTTACATCCTTTTTTGCAATCAGCTTGACACGGAAGCATTTTTATTCCCTTCTTTTTTCTCAAACTTTCTCTCGTCTTCATTTTTTTTAAAAAAACGTACTAGTACGATGAAAAAAAAGTGGCCTGGCATGCATCTCTCCTTTTTTCGAAAGGAAATAAATGAAAAGCCATTGAGATGCTAAAAACAGAGCTGGAAGTACCTTACTTTACTTCCCACTCGTCCTTCCGTCATGACAACTTTATATACATTTTTTTTCTTACTTTTGAGCTCACGTCTTTGCACATAATTGTCAATCTCGCCAACCACCAGTCGCTTGCCGTAGTAAAAAAAGTGCATGACTTTGCTTCACTTAGCCATACATAAAAGCGTCGTCATCATCATTTCTCTTGTTCTGATTTTCCTCCTCTGGTTAGCAAAAGAGCAAAATGACTTCAATTTTGCAAAAATAAAAAATTTTAGGAAAGAAAAAAGTAAATAAAAGTGAAAAAGCAGAACGGTAATATTAATGCGAAATGAAGTGACTTTATGTTGCTTTGACAATGATAAACGAATACGTGTGTAGGGACATGGAGACTATGGAGAGACTACTTTTCGCTGCTGCTGATGATAGGCTGCATTATTGCACGTTATACTACCAAACGTAACAAAGTGAACCAGACTTGTTTTTTTAGTTTTCTACTTCATTTTTTTGATCTTTCACGTTGACTTATAAGTACATTTTTTAGATTATATTTTTTCAGAGGGAAAATTGAATTGAACACGTTGAGAGTATGTGTGCTGAAGTGGCATTTCAAATTGAGTTCTATTTATGTGTGTGTACGTATGTATGTGTGTGCACAATTGGATGACGACGACATAATAATAAGTAGTAGGGAGGGAGAGAAAAAGGGACAAGAGAACTTGCGACGACAATGATGATGATCATCATTTTGATAGGATGCTTCACTTTCAACAGTTTCATTTCGTATATATTATTATTGAGAAAATAGAGTGGCGTGGCGACATTTATTGATACGATGCCATATTATAGTTTACTTTACTCACTAAAGTAAATCAATCACGATCAGTACAAGATGAAAAATTCAAGCAAAGCTGGTAGATATACCTATACATGGGTAAGCAAACTGCATGGAGAATGAGTAGAAAAAAATGAACCATTATTTTCTCTGGTAACTAATAAAATTGGAAAAAAGGTGGGGACTTGGGGTGGGTATAAGGCTGTTCAGGGTTGTGGACGTTTACTCAATAAAAGCTCAGGCAATAAGCTGAAGACCAAGCTTTACATTTATGGATAAAAAAGGTATAATATGTGTATATTATCATGTTTGTATTGCGCATATGTTTACAAAAAGGAAAAAAAAACTTTTTTTGAAGAGAGAGAGAGAGAGAGAGAGAGAGAAACACAAACAGAAAAAAAAAATGTTTAACAAAAAGTCAACATTATTATTTTTTCGGTCTCCTGCTGCCTGATAGAGACCCATTAAAGCACAGCAATTCATCACGGACTCCATAACAATATTACTAAACATTTGCATTCATTTCAGTCACTCATTCACTTTTTTAAATGTTTTCTGTACTTTTTTTTCTTCTTTTCATTGAAATATATTGAAGTTTGAGTGAGTAAGTATTACAAGGGCTTAAATGAGAGGGTGGCTTGGCTTGTAGCTTATCCAAGAGCAGAAAAAAAAGTATTGCAGTTGTAATCGTAACGACGATAACGGCAATAACGGCATTCCATTTGAGATATAAAAATACGCAAGTATATAATAATCTAAACTAAACAGCAGAGCTTCTTGGCTTAACTAACAATCTAGCATTTTTGATTTGATGGATTTGTTGAGGGATTGCCCCTCTCTCTTTCCATCCGTCTCAGCAGAAGCACAGTCGATATTGGTGGCATTATTGGCAGTGGTGGTGGTGCTGTAGAGAATGTAATTCTAACCTTCATTTCCTCCGTTCGTTTACCATCCGGAAAAACAATTGAAAAATGAGTAGCGGTCTGGTTTGGTGATGGTTATACTACTTCCACTGCTACTACTACCTCCACCACCACCGTGTATTGTTGTATGAATGGATTTGTGTGTTGCGTTGGGTGAGCGAGAGAAGAGCATACATATATATTGACGTCTCTTGTGTCTTTCTATCGTATAAATAAAAGGAGTATGCAGTTTTTGATATTTCGTAGTTTCGTGGTGTGAGGATATCCATTGAGATTATGGGGGACTCGTACACGAAGCTAAAAAGGTAATTATTTTTTATGAGCTTCCTGACTGCGTGTGTGCGTGCATTGCTGCTATAATATGCAATGGCAATACACACATTCGTATTTGTATATTCCACTTCTCCAGAGATGCAACCCGCGCCGACTAACAAACTTTCCAGAAAGAACAGTTAGCAGTATTATATTGCTTCTGCTTTCGGTAATAATAATGGTGAAATGCACTTTTGGTCGTTTAGTTAAATACACTGTGCAATGTCAATGAAAATTCTTTACACTAAAACTACTTATTTTGACAGCATGCACCTATTTATTTGGAAAGTATCAAGTTCATAATGTGCATATGTACAATTTTTGAAGCAGCTCTTTATTCATGAAAGTCGTCAAAAAATGTAATGTCGATAGTGTCGCGTGCTCTAACAATAAAAACTCATGTTGAACTTTAGTAATATATTCACATTTGCATATAAAAAAGTGCATTGTTTTTTTAACAGCAAGCCGAGAGAGTGCATGAGTAAAGAGAGGAGATTTTTGTATGAGGTAGCAGCAATATTAGAGAAACCAGAGTAATAGTGTTGCCGTTAGGCAGAAGGATTACAAGGACGGTGGTGAGGAGGGATAGAATATAAATCCAGACCTCCCATTTTATTTTACTGTTTGAAACGAGCGCCGCAGCCTCAGGAGTTCATTTCTGGTTGATCTACAAAATGACAACTTATTATCCTCCCGTTATGCTATGGTTAAATAATCCACTGAGCCACTGCTGAGAAAAATATTATGCCATGGTATGTACACATTTTGTGTTTTTAAATCTCCTTTGGCAATATCGATAACAAGAAATTGTTATGATGACTCATCCGCTGGTCAGAAGCATGAGTCTTGTAGTGAAATGCTAAATGCAATGCTAGAGTTGATGGTTATGCATGTGCATGAAAGGAAGTGGTCGACTTTATTTTTACATGAGAGGGGTAATTTGCTAGTGACGGAAAACTTCCGGTACAAATGCAAGGTTTTTCCCAATGACACCTTGTAATTACGTATTTATATTTGGCTTGTTGTGTGGCACTGTGCTACAAGGCTACTTAACGTATGCTTAGCTACATTACACTTTGTGTATTGGAATAAATAGTTATTTTTTTGGAAATGAATAGGTGTCCACGTTATCATTTCAAGAGGAAATGTACTAGATAAAAGATAAAAAGTAAGAGTGCA